>CALNHX010003572.1:0-146684 GCA_940337035.1 Agriotes lineatus | reverse complement strand
ACATATTGCATTCAAACTGGATGAAGACCCCATATTAGCACTTACAAAGGCTTCTAGGCACACTTAGGTGTGATTCAATATGAATCCAATCGAAAGAAAAATTCAAACATTCTGTATTCAAATAATTCGTTTTTTTGTTTAAGTTAGACAGCAATTTAAGGGTTCTGAACGACTATAAACTTAGCTAGCAGTGTATAATAGCCTAACTACAACCGAAACGCTAAAACTGCTGCTTAAATAAATAATTAGTACACCAAAAGAATCGCGCAGTGTCACATATTGCTTTCAAACTGGATGAAAACTTTATATTAGCACTTACAAAGGCTTCTAGGTACGCTTAGGTGTGATTCAATATGAATCCAATCGAAAGAAAATTTCAAACAATCTGTATTCAAATAATTCTTTATTTTGTTTAAGTTAGAGAACAATTTAAGGGATCTGAACACCTATAAACTTAACTAGCTGTGTATAATAGCCTAACTGCAACCGAAACGGTAAAAGTGCTGCTTAAATGAATAATAAGTACACCAAAAGCATCTCGCAACGTTACATATTGCAGTCTAACAGGTTGAAAACCTCATATTAGCACTTACGAAGGCTTCTAGGCACGCTTAGGTGTGTTTCAATATGAATCCAAACGAAGAAAAATTCAAACATTCTGTATACAAATAATTCGTTATTTTGTTTAAGTTAGAGAACAATTTAAGGGATCTGAACCCCTATAAACTTAACTAGCTGTGTATAATAGCCTAACTGCAACCGAAACGCTAAAACTGCTGCTTAAATAAATAATTAGTACACCGAAGGAATCGCGCAGTGTCACATATTGCATTCGAACAGGTTGAAAACCTCGCATTAACACTTACGAAAGCTTCTAGGTACGCTTAGGTGTGTTTCAATATGAATCCAATCGAAACAAAAATTCAAACATTCTGTATTCAAATGATTCGTTATTTTGTTAATGTTATAATACAATTTAAGGGTTCTGAACACCTATAAACTTAGCTAGCAGTGTATAATAGCCTAACTGCAACCGAAACGCTAAAAGTGCTGCTTAAATAAATAATTAGTACACCGAAACAATCTCGTAGAGTCACATATTGCCTTTAAACTGGATGAAAACCTCATATTAGCGCTTACGAAGGCTTCTATTCACGCTTAGGTGTGATTCAAAATGAATCCAATCGAAAGAAAAATTCAAACATTCTGTTTTCAAATAATTCGTTATTTTGTTTAAGTTATAGAGCAATTTAAGGGTTCTGAACACCTATAAACTTAGCTAGCTGTGTATAATAGCCTAACTGCAACCGAAACGCTATAAGTGCTGCTTAAATGAATAATAAGTACACCAAAAGCCTCTCGCAACGTCACATATTGCATTCTAACAAATTGAAAACCTCATATTAGCACTTACGAAGGCTTCTAGGCACGCTTAGGTGTGTTTCAATATGAATCCAATCGAAACAAAAATTCAAACATTCTGTATTCAAATGATTCGTTATTTTGTTAATGTTATAATACAATTTAAGGGTTCTGAACACCTATAAACTTAGCTAGCAGTGTATAATAGCCTAACTGCAACCGAAACGCTAAAACTGCTGCTTAAATAAATAATTAGTACACCAAAAGAATCGCGCAGTGTCACATATTGCTTTCAAACTGGATGAAAACTTTATATTAGCACTTACAAAGGCTTCTAGGTACGCTTAGGTGTGATTCAATATGAATCCAATCGAAAGAAAATTTCAAACAATCTGTATTCAAATAATTCGTTATTTTGTTTAAGTTAGAGAGCAATTTAAGGGATCTGAACACCTATAAACTTAACTAGCTGTGTATAATAGCCTAACTGCAACCGAAACGGTAAAAGTGCTGCTTAAATGAATAATAAGTACACCAAAAGCATCTCGCAACGTTACATATTGCAGTCTAACAGGTTGAAAACCTCATATTAGCACTTACGAAGGCTTCTAGGCACGCTTAGGTGTGTTTCAATATGAATCCAAACGAAGAAAAATTCAAACATTCTGTATTCAAATGATTCGTTATTTTGTTTATGTTAGAGGGCAATTTAAGGGTTCTGAACACCTATAAACTTAGCTAGCTGTGTATAATAGCCTAACTGCAACCGAAACGCTAAAAGTGCTGCTTAAATGAATCATAAGTACACCAAAAGCATCTCGCAACCTCACATATTGCATTCTAACAGGTTGAAAACCTCATATTAGCACTTACGAAGGCTACTAGGCACGCTTAGGTGTGTTTCAATATGAATCCAATCGAAACAAAAATTTAAACATTCTGTATTCAAATGATTTGTTATTTTGTTTATGTTAGAGGGCAATTTAAGGGTTCTGAACACCGATAAACTTAGCTAGCTGTGTATAATAGCCTAACTGCAACCGAAACGCTAAAAGTGCTGCTTAAATAAATAATTAGTACACCGAAACAATCTCGTAGAGTCACATATTGCCTTCAAACTGGATGAAAACCTCATATTAGTGCTTACGAAGGCTTCTATGCACGCTTAGGTGTGATTCAATATGAATCCAATCGAAAGAAAAATTCTAACATTCTGTTTTAAAATAATTCGTTATTTTGTTTAAGTTAGAGAGCAATTTAAGGGTTCTGAACACCTATAAACTTAGCTAGCAGTGTATAATAGCCTAACTGCAACCGAAACGCTATAAGTGCTGCTTAAATGAATAATAAGTACACCAAAAGCACCTCGCAACGTCATATATTGCATTCTAACAGGTTGAAAACCTCATATTAGCACTTACGAAGGCTACTAGGCTCGCTTAGGTGTGTTTTAATATGAATCCAATCGAAACAAAAATTTAAACATTCTGTATTCAAATGATTCGTTATTTTGTTTATGTTAGATGGCAATTTAAGGGTTCTGAACACCTATACACTTAGCTAGCTGTGTATAATAGCCTAACTGCAACCGAAACGCTAAAAGTACTGCTTAAATAAATAATTAGTACACCAAAAGCATCTCGCAAAGGCACATGTTGCGTTCAAACTGGATGAAAACCTTATATTAGCGCTTACGAAGGCTTCTATGCACGCTTAGGTGTGATTCAATATGAATCCAATCGAAAGAAAAATTCAAACATTCTGTATTCAAATAATTCGTTTTTTTGTTTAAGTTAGACAGCAATTTAAGGGTTCTGAACGACTATAAACTTAGCTAGCAGTGTATAATAGCCTAACTGCAACCGAAACGCTAAAACTGCTGCTTAAATAAATAATTAGTACACCAAAAGAATCGCGCAGTGTCACATATTGCTTTCAAACTGGATGAAAACTTTATATTAGCACTTACAAAAGCTTCTAGGTACGCTTAGGTGTGATTCAATATGAATCCAATCGAAAGAAAATTTCAAACAATCTGTATTCAAATAATTCTTTATTTTGTTTAAGTTAGAGAGCAATTTAAGGGATCTGAACACCTATAAACTTAACTAGCTGTGTATAATAGCCTAACTGCAACCGAAACGGTAAAAGTGCTGCTTAAATAAATAATAAGTACACCAAAAGCATCTCGCAACGTTACATATTGCAGTCTAACAGGTTGAAAACCTCATATTAGCACTTACGAAGGCTTCTAGGCACGCTTAGGTGTGTTTCAATATGAATCCAAACGAAGAAAAATTCAAACATTCTGTATACAAATAATTCGTTATTTTGTTTAAGTTAGAGAACAATTTAAGGGATCTGAACCCCTATAAACTTAACTAGCTGTGTATAATAGCCTAACTGCAACCGAAACGCTAAAACTGCTGCTTAAATAAATAATTAGTACACCGAAGGAATCGCGCAGTGTCACATATTGCATTCGAACAGGTTGAAAACCTCGCATTAACACTTACGAAAGCTTCTAGGTACGCTTAGGTGTGTTTCAATATGAATCCAATCGAAACAAAAATTCAAACATTCTGTATTCAAATGATTCGTTATTTTGTTAATGTTATAATACAATTTAAGGGTTCTGAACACCTATAAACTTAGCTAGCAGTGTATAATAGCCTAACTGCAACCGAAACGCTAAAAGTGCTGCTTAAATAAATAATTAGTACACCGAAACAATCTCGTAGAGTCACATATTGCCTTTAAACTGGATGAAAACCTCATATTAGCGCTTACGAAGGCTTCTATGCACGCTTAGGTGTGATTCAATATGAATCCAATCGAAAGAAAAATTCAAACATTCTGTTTTCAAATAATTCGTTATTTTGTTTAAGTTATAGAGCAATTTAAGGGTTCTGAACACCTATAAACTTAGCTAGCTGTGTATAATAGCCTAACTGCAACCGAAACGCTATAAGTGCTGCTTAAATGAATAATAAGTACACCAAAAGCCTCTCGCAACGTCACATATTGCATTCTAACAAATTGAAAACCTCATATTAGCACTTACGAAGGCTTCTAGGCACGCTTAGGTGTGTTTCAATATGAATCCAATCGAAACAAAAATTCAAACATTCTGTATTCAAATGATTCGTTATTTTGTTAATGTTATAATACAATTTAAGGGTTCTGAACACCTATAAACTTAGCTAGCAGTGTATAATAGCCTAACTGCAACCGAAACGCTAAAACTGCTGCTAAAATAAATAATTAGTACACCAAAAGAATCGCGCAGTGTCACATATTGCTTTCAAACTGGATGAAAACTTTATATTAGCACTTACAAAGGCTTCTAGGTACGCTTAGGTGTGATTCAATATGAATCCAATCGAAAGAAAATTTCAAACAATCTGTATTCAAATAATTCGTTATTTTGTTTAAGTTAGAGAGCAATTTAAGGGATCTGAACACCTATAAACTTAACTAGCTGTGTATAATAGCCTAACTGCAACCGAAACGGTAAAAGTGCTGCTTAAATGAATAATAAGTACACCAAAAGCATCTCGCAACGTTACATATTGCAGTCTAACGGGTTGAAAACCTCATATTAGCACTTACGAAGGCTTCTAGGCACGCTTAGGTGTGTTTCAATATGAATCCAAACGAAGAAAAATTCAAACATTCTGTATTCAAATGATTCGTTATTTTGTTTATGTTAGAGGGCAATTTAAGGGTTCTGAACACCTATAAACTTAGCTAGCTGTGTATAATAGCCTAACTGCAACCGAAACGCTAAAAGTGCTGCTTAAATGAATCATAAGTACACCAAAAGCATCTCGCAACCTCACATATTGCATTCTAACAGGTTGAAAACCTCATATTAGCACTTACGAAGGCTACTAGGCACGCTTAGGTGTGTTTCAATATGAATCCAATCGAAACAAAAATTTAAACATTCAGTATTCAAATGATTTGTTATTTTGTTTATGTTAGAGGGCAATTTAAGGGTTCTGAACACCGATAAACTTAGCTAGCTGTGTATAATAGCCTAACTGCAACCGAAACGCTAAAAGTGCTGCTTAAATAAATAATTAGTACACCGAAACAATCTCGTAGAGTCACATATTGCCTTCAAACTGGATGAAAACCTCATATTAGTGCTTACGAAGGCTTCTATGCACGCTTAGGTGTGATTCAATATGAATCCAATCGAAAGAAAAATTCTAACATTCTGTTTTAAAATAATTCGTTATTTTGTTTAAGTTAGAGAGCAATTTAAGGGTTCTGAACACCTATAAACTTAGCTAGCAGTGTATAATAGCCTAACTGCAACCGAAACGCTATAAGTGCTGCTTAAATGAATAATAAGTACACCAAAAGCACCTCGCAACGTCATATATTGCATTCTAACAGGTTGAAAACCTCATATTAGCACTTACGAAGGCTACTAGGCTCGCTTAGGTGTGTTTTAATATGAATCCAATCGAAACAAAAATTTAAACATTCTGTATTCAAATGATTCGTTATTTTGTTTATGTTAGATGGCAATTTAAGGGTTCTGAACACCTATACACTTAGCTAGCTGTGTATAATAGCCTAACTGCAACCGAAACGCTAAAAGTACTGCTTAAATAAATAATTAGTACACCAAAAGCATCTCGCAGAGGCACATGTTGCGTTCAAACTGGATGAAAACCTTATATTAGCGCTTACGAAGGCTTCTATGCACGCTTAGGTGTGATTCAATATGAATCCAATCGAAAGAAAAATTCAAACATTCTGTATTCAAATAATTTGTTATTTTGTTTAAGTTAGAGAGCAATTTAAGGGTTCTGAACGACTATAAACTTAGCTAGCAGTGTATAGTAGCCTAATTGCAACCGAAACGCTAAAACTGCTGCTTAAATAAATAATTAGTACACCGAAAGCATTGCGCAGTGTCACATATTGCATTCAAACTGGATGAAGACCCCATATTAGCACTTACAAAGGCTTCTAGGCACGCTTAGGTGTGATTCAATATGAATCCAATCGAAAGAAAAATTCAAACATTCTGTATTCAAATAATTCGTTTTTTTGTTTAAGTTAGAGAGCAATTTAAGGGTTCTGAACGACTATAAACTTAGCTAGCAGTGTATAATAGCCTAACTGCAACCGAAACGCTAAAACTGCTGCTTAAATAAATAATTAGTACACCAAAAGAATCGCGCAGTGTCACATATTGCTTTCAAACTGGATGAAAACTTTATATTAGCACTTACAAAGGCTTCTAGGTACGCTTAGGTGTGATTCAATATGAATCCAATCGAAAGAAAATTTCAAACAATCTGTATTCAAATAATTCTTTATTTTGTTTAAGTTAGAGAGCAATTTAAGGGATCTGAACACCTATAAACTTAACTAGCTGTGTATAATAGCCTAACTGCAACCGAAACGGTAAAAGTGCTGCTTAAATGAATAATAAGTACACCAAAAGCATCTCGCAACGTTACATATTGCAGTCTAACAGGTTGAAAACCTCATATTAGCACTTACGAAGGCTTCTAGGCACGCTTAGGTGTGTTTCAATATGAATCCAAACGAAGAAAAATTCAAACATTCTGTATACAAATAATTCGTTATTTTGTTTAAGTTAGAGAACAATTTAAGGGGTCTGAACCCCTATAAACTTAACTAGCTGTGTATAATAGCCTAACTGCAACCGAAACGCTAAAACTGCTGCTTAAATAAATAATTAGTACACCGAAGGAATCGCGCAGTGTCACATATTGCATTCGAACAGGTTGAAAACCTCGCATTAACACTTACGAAAGCTTCTAGGTATGCTTAGGTGTGTTTCAATATGAATCCAATCGAAACAAAAATTCAAACATTCTGTATTCAAATGATTCGTTATTTTGTTAATGTTATAATACAATTTAAGGGTTCTGAACACCTATAAACTTAGCTAGCAGTGTATAATAGCCTAACTGCAACCGAAACGCTAAAAGTGCTGCTTAAATAAATAATTAGTACACCGAAACAATCTCGTAGAGTCACATATTGCCTTTAAACTGGATGAAAACCTCATATTAGCGCTTACGAAGGCTTCTATGCACGCTTAGGTGTGATTCAATATGAATCCAATCGAAAGAAAAATTCAAACATTCTGTTTTCAAATAATACGTTATTTTGTTTAAGTTATAGAGCAATTTAAGGGTTCTGAACACCTATAAACTTAGCTAGCTGTGTATAATAGCCTAACTGCAACCGAAACGCTAAAAGTGCTGCTTAAATGAATAATAAGTACACCAAAAGCCTCTCGCAACGTCACATATTGCATTCTAACAAATTGAAAACCTCATATTAGCACTTACGAAGGCTTCTAGGCACGCTTAGGTGTGTTTCAATATGAATCCAATCGAAACAAAAATTCAAACATTCTGTATTCAAATGATTCGTTATTTTGTTAATGTTATAATACAATTTAAGGGTTCTGAACACCTATAAACTTAGCTAGCAGTGTATAATAGCCTAACTGCAACCGAAACGCTAAAACTGCTGCTTAAATAAATAATTAGTACACCAAAAGAATCGCGCAGTGTCACATATTGCTTTCAAACTGGATGAAAACTCTATATTAGCACTTACAAAGGCTTCTAGGTACGCTTAGGTGTGATTCAATATGAATCCAATCGAAAGAAAATTTCAAACAATCTGTATTCAAATAATTCGTTATTTTGTTTAAGTTAGAGAGCAATTTAAGGGATCTGAACACCTATAAACTTAACTAGCTGTGTATAATAGCCTAACTGCAACCGAAACGGTAAAAGTGCTGCTTAAATGAATAATAAGTACACCAAAAGCATGTCGCAACGTTACATATTGCAGTCTAACAGGTTGAAAACCTCATATTAGCACTTACGAAGGCTCCTAGGCACGCTTAGGTGTGTTTCAATATGAATCCAAACGAAGAAAAATTCAAACATTCTGTATTCAAATGATTCGTTATTTTGTTTATGTTAGAGGGCAATTTAAGGGTTCTGAACACCTATAAATTTAGCTAGTTGTGTATAATAGCCTAACTGCAACCGAAACGCTAAAAGTGCTGCTTAAATGAATCATAAGTACACCAAAAGCATCTCGCAACCTCACATATTGCATTCTAACAGGTTGAAAACCTCATATTAGCACTTACGAAGGCTACTAGGCACGCTTAGGTGTGTTTCAATATGAATCCAATCGAAACAAAAATTTAAACATTCTGTATTCAAATGATTTGTTATTTTGTTTATGTTAGAGGGCAATTTAAGGGTTCTGAACACCGATAAACTTAGCTAGCTGTGTAGAATAGCCTAACTGCAACCGAAACGCTAAAAGTGCTGCTTAAATAAATAATTAGTACACCGAAACAATCTCGTAGAGTCACATATTGCCTTCAAACTGGATGAAAACCTCATATTAGTGCTTACGAAGGCTTCTATGCACGCTTAGGTGTGATTCAATATGAATCCAATCGAAAGAAAAATTCTAACATTCTGTTTTAAAATAATTCGTTATTTTGTTTAAGTTAGAGAGCAATTTAAGGGTTCTGAACACCTATAAACTTAGCTAGCAGTGTATAATAGCCTAACTGCAACCGAAACGCTATAAGTGCTGCTTAAATGAATAATAAGTACACCAAAAGCACCTCGCAACGTCATATATTGCATTCTAACAGGTTGAAAACCTCATATTAGCACTTACGAAGGCTACTAGGCTCGCTTAGGTGTGTTTTAATATGAATCCAATCGAAACAAAAATTTAAACATTCTGTATTCAAATGATTCGTTATTTTGTTTATGTTAGATGGCAATTTAAGGGTTCTGAACACCTATACACTTAGCTAGCTGTGTATAATAGCCTAACTGCAACCGAAACGCTAAAAGTACTGCTTAAATAAATAATTAGTACACCAAAAGCATCTCGCAGAGGCACATGTTGCGTTCAAACTGGATGAAAACCTTATATTAGCGCTTACGAAGGCTTCTATGCACGCTTAGGTGTGATTCAATATGAATCCAATCGAAAGAAAAATTCAAACATTCTGTATTCAAATAATTGGTTATTTTGTTTAAGTTAGAGAGCAATTTAAGGGTTCTGAACGACTATAAACTTAGCTAGCAGTGTATAGTAGCCTAATTGCAACCGAAACGCTAAAACTGCTGCTTAAATAAATAATTAGTACACCGAAAGCATTGCGCAGTGTCACATATTGCATTCAAACTGGATGAAGACCCCATATTAGCACTTACAAAGGCTTCTAGGCACGCTTAGGTGTGATTCAATATGAATCCAATCGAAAGAAAAATTCAAACATTCTGTATTCAAATAATTCGTTTTTTTGTTTAAGTTAGACAGCAATTTAAGGGTTCTGAACGACTATAAACTTAGCTGGCAGTGTATAATAGCCTAACTGCAACCGAAACGCTAAAACTGCTGCTTAAATAAATAATTAGTACACCAAAAGAATCGCGCAGTGTCACATATTGCTTTCAAACTGGATGAAAACTTTATATTAGCACTTACAAAGGCTTCTAGGTACGCTTAGGTGTGATTCAATATGAATCCAATCGAAAGAAAATTTCAAACAATCTGTATTCAAATAATTCTTTATTTTGTTTAAGTTAGAGAGCAATTTAAGGGATCTGAACACCTATAAACTTAACTAGCTGTGTATAATAGCCTAACTGCAACCGAAACGGTAAAAGTGCTGCTTAAATGAATAATAAGTACACCAAAAGCATCCCGCAACGTTACATATTGCAGTCTAACAGGTTGAAAACCTCATATTAGCACTTACGAAGGCTTCTAGGCACGCTTAGGTGTGTTTCAATATGAATCCAAACGAAGAAAAATTCAAACATTCTGTATACAAATAATTCGTTATTTTGTTTAAGTTAGAGAACAATTTAAGGGATCTGAACCCCTATAAACTTAACTAGCTGTGTATAATAGCCTAACTGCAACCGAAACGCTAAAACTGCTGCTTAAATAAATAATTAGTACACCGAAGGAATCGCGCAGTGTCACATATTGCATTAGAACAGGTTGAAAACCTCGCATTAACACTTACGAAAGCTTCTAGGTACGCTTAGGTGTGTTTCAATATGAATCCAATCGAAACAAAAATTCAAACATTCTGTATTCAAATGATTCGTTATTTTGTTAATGTTATAATACAATTTAAGGGTTCTGAACACCTATAAACTTAGCTAGCAGTGTATAATAGCCTAACTGCAACCGAAACGCTAAAAGTGCTGCTTAAATAAATAATTAGTACACCGAAACAATCTCGTAGAGTCACATATTGCCTTTAAACTGGATGAAAACCTCATATTAGCGCTTACGAAGGCTTCTATGCACGCTTAGGTGTGATTCAATATGAATCCAATCGAAAGAAAAATTCAAACATTCTGTTTTCAAATAATTCGTTATTTTGTTTAAGTTATAGAGCAATTTAAGGGTTCTGAACACCTATAAACTTAGCTAGCTGTTTATAATAGCCTAACTGCAACCGAAACGCTATAAGCGCTGCTTAAATGAATAATAAGTACACCAAAAGCCTCTCGCAACGTCACATATTGCATTCTAACAAATTGAAAACCTCATATTAGCACTTACGAAGGCTTCTAGGCACGCTTAGGTGTGTTTCAATATGAATCCAATCGAAACAAAAATTCAAACATTCTGTATTCAAATGATTCGTTATTTTGTTAATGTTATAATACAATTTAAGGGTTCTGAACACCTATAAACTTAGCTAGCAGTGTATAATAGCCTAACTGCAACCGAAACGCTAAAACTGCTGCTTAAATAAATAATTAGTACACCAAAAGAATCGCGCAGTGTCACATATTGCTTTCAAACTGGATGAAAACTTTATATTAGCACTTACAAAGGCTTCTAGGTACGCTTAGGTGTGATTCAATATGAATCCAATCGAAAGAAAATTTCAAACAATCTGTATTCAAATAATTCGTTATTTTGTTTAAGTTAGAGAGCAATTTAAGGGATCTGAACACCTATAAACTTAACTAGCTGTGTATAATAGCCTAACTGCAACCGAAACGGTAAAAGTGCTGCTTAAATGAATAATAAGTACACCAAAAGCATCTCGCAACGTTACATATTGCAGTCTAACGGGTTGAAAACCTCATATTAGCACTTACGAAGGCTTCTAGGCACGCTTAGGTGTGTTTCAATATGAATCCAAACGAAGAAAAATTCAAACATTCTGTATTCAAATGATTCGTTATTTTGTTTATGTTAGAGGGCAATTTAAGGGTTCTGAACACCTATAAACTTAGCTAGCTGTGTATAATAGCCTAACTGCAACCGAAACGCTAAAAGTGCTGCTTAAATGAATCATAAGTACACCAAAAGCATCTCGCAACCTCACATATTGCATTCTAACAGGTTGAAAACCTCATATTAGCACTTACGAAGGCTACTAGGCACGCATAGGTGTGTTTCAATATGAATCCAATCGAAACAAAAATTTAAACATTCTGTATTCAAATGATTTGTTATTTTGTTTATGTTAGAGGGCAATTTAAGGGTTCTGAACACCGATAAACTTAGCTAGCTGTGTATAATAGCCTAACTGCAACCGAAACGCTAAAAGTGCTGCTTAAATAAATAATTAGTACACCGAAACAATCTCGTAGAGTCACATATTGCCTTCAAACTGGATGAAAACCTCATATTAGTGCTTACGAAGGCTTCTATGCACGCTTAGGTGTGATTCAATATGAATCCAATCGAAAGAAAAATTCTAACATTCTGTTTTAAAATAATTCGTTATTTTATTTAAGTTAGAGAGCAATTTAAGGGTTCTGAACACCTATAAACTTAGCTAGCAGTGTATAATAGCCTAACTGCAACCGAAACGCTATAAGTGCTGCTTAAATGAATAATAAGTACACCAAAAGCACCTCGCAACGTCATATATTGCATTCTAACAGGTTGAAAACCTCATATTAGCACTTACGAAGGCTACTAGGCTCGCTTAGGTGTGTTTTAATATGAATCCAATCGAAACAAAAATTTAAACATTTTGTATTCAAATGATTCGTTATTTTGTTTATGTTAGATGGCAATTTAAGGGTTCTGAACACCTATACACTTACCTAGCTGTGTATAATAGCCTAACTGCAACCGAAACGCTAAAAGTACTGCTTAAATAAATAATTAGTACACCAAAAGCATCTCGCAGAGGCACATGTTGAGTTCAAACTGGATGAAAACCTTATATTAGCGCTTACGAAGGCTTCTATGCACGCTTAGGTGTGATTCAATATGAATCCAATCGAAAGAAAAATTCAAACATTCTGTATTCAAATAATTCGTTATTTTGTTTAAGTTAGAGAGCAATTTAAGGGTTCTGAACGACTATAAACTTAGCTAGCAGTGTATAGTAGCCTAATTGCAACCGAAACGCTAAAACTGCTGCTTAAATAAATAATTAGTACACCGAAAGCATTGCGCAGTGTCACATATTGCATTCAAACTGGATGAAGACCCCATATTAGCACTTACAAAGGCTTCTAGGCACGCTTAGGTGTGATTCAATATGAATCCATTCGAAAGAAAAATTCAAACATTCTGTATTCAAATAATTCGTTTTTTTGTTTAAGTTAGACAGCAATTTAAGGGTTCTGAACGACTATAAACTTAGCTAGCAGTGTATAATAGCCTAACTGCAACCGAAACGCTAAAACTGCTGCTTAAATAAATAATTAGTACACCAAAAGAATCGCGCAGTGTCACATATTGCTTTCAAACTGGATGAAAACTTTATATTAGCACTTACAAAGGCTTCTAGGTACGCTTAGGTGTGATTCAATATGAATCCAATCGAAAGAAAATTTCAAACAATCTGTATTCAAATAATTCTTTATTTTGTTTAAGTTAGAGAGCAATTTAAGGGATCTGAACACCTGTAAACTTAACTAGCTGTGTATAATAGCCTAACTGCAACCGAAACGGTAAAAGTGCTGCTTAAATGAATAATAAGTACACCAAAAGCATCTCGCAACGTTACATATTGCAGTCTAACAGGTTGAAAACCTCATATTAGCACTTACGAAGGCTACTAGGCTCGCTTAGGTGTGTTTTAATATGAATCCAATCGAAACAAAAATTTATACATTTTGTATTCAAATGATTCGTTATTTTGTTTATGTTAGATGGCAATTTAAGGGTTCTGAACACCTATACACTTAGCTAGCTGTGTATAATAGCCTAACTGCAACCGAAACGCTAAAAGTACTGCTTAAATAAATAATTAGTACACCAAAAGCATCTCGCAGAGGCACATGTTGCGTTCAAACTGGATGAAAACCTTATATTAGCGCTTACGAAGGCTTCTATGCACGCTTAGGTGTGATTCAATATGAATCCAATCGAAAGAAAAATTCAAACATTCTGTATTCAAATAATTCGTTATTTTGTTTAAGTTAGAGAGCAATTTAAGGGTTCTGAACGACTATAAACTTAGCTAGCAGTGTATAGTAGCCTAATTGCAACCGAAACGCTAAAACTGCTGCTTAAATAAATAATTAGTACACCGAAAGCATTGCGCAGTGTCACATATTGCATTCAAACTGGATGAAGACCCCATATTAGCACTTACAAAGGCTTCTAGGCACGCTTAGGTGTGATTCAATATGAATCCAATCGAAAGAAAAATTCAAACATTCTGTATTCAAATAATTCGTTGCTTTGTTTAAGTTAGACAGCAATTTAAGGGTTCTGAACGACTATAAACTTAGCTAGCAGTGTATAATAGCCTAACTGCAACCGAAACGCTAAAACTGCTGCTTAAATAAATAATTAGTACACCAAAAGAATCGCGCAGTGTCACATATTGCTTTCAAACTGGATGAAAACTTTATATTAGCACTTACAAAGGCTTCTAGGTACGCTTAGGTGTGATTCAATATGAATCCAATCGAAAGAAAATTTCAAACAATCTGTATTCAAATAATTCTTTATTTTGTTTAAGTTAGAGAGCAATTTAAGGGATCTGAACACCTATAAACTTAACTAGCTGTGTATAATAGCCTAACTGCAACCGAAACGGTAAAAGTGCTGCTTAAATGAATAATAAGTACACCAAAAGCATCTCGCAACGTTACATATTGCAGTCTAACAGGTTGAAAACCTCATATTAGCACTTACGAAGGCTTCTAGGCACGCTTAGGTGTGTTTCAATATGAATCCAAACGAAAAAAAATTCAAACATTCTGTATACAAATAATTCGTTATTTTGTTTAAGTTAGAGAACAATTTAAGGGATCTGAACCCCTATAAACTTAACTAGCTGTGTATAATAGCCTAACTGCAACCGAAACGCTAAAACTGCTGCTTAAATAAATAATTAGTACACCGAAGGAATCGCGCAGTGTCACATATTGCATTCGAACAGGTTGAAAACCTCGCATTAACACTTACGAAAGCTTCTAGGTACGCTTAGGTGTGTTTCAATATGAATCCAATCGAAACAAAAATTCAAACATTCTGTATTCAAATGATTCGTTATTTTGTTAATGTTATAATACAATTTAAGGGTTCTGAACACCTATAAACTTAGCTAGCAGTGTATAATAGCCTAACTGCAACCGAAACGCTAAAAGTGCTGCTTAAATAAATAATTAGTACACCGAAACAATCTCGTAGAGTCACATATTGCCTTTAAACTGGATGAAAACCTCATATTAGCGCTTACGAAGGCTTCTATGCACGCTTAGGTGTGATTCAATATGAATCCAATCGAAAGAAAAATTCAAACATTCTGTTTTCAAATAATTCGTTATTTTGTTAAAGTTATAGAGCAATTTAAGGGTTCTGAACACCTATAAACTTAGCTAGCTGTGTATAATAGCCTAACTGCAACCGAAACGCTATAAGTGCTGCTTAAATGAATAATAAGTACACCAAAAGCCTCTCGCAACGTCACATATTGCATTCTAACAAATTGAAAACCTCATATTAGCACTTACGAAGGCTTCTAGGCACGCTTAGGTGTGTTTCAATATGAATCCAATCGAAACAAAAATTCAAACATTCTGTATTCAAATGATTCGTTATTTTGTTAATGTTATAATACAATTTAAGGGTTCTGAACACCTATAAACTTAGCTAGCAGTGTATAATAGCCTAACTGCAACCGAAACGCTAAAACTGCTGCTTAAATAAATAATTAGTACACCAAAAGAATCGCGCAGTGTCACATATTGCTTTCAAACTGGATGAAAACTTTATATTAGCACTTACAAAGGCTTCTAGGTACGCTTAGGTGTGATTCAATATGAATCCAATCGAAAGAAAATTTCAAACAATCTGTATTCAAATAATTCGTTATTTTGTTTAAGTTAGAGAGCAATTTAAGGGATCTGAACACCTATAAACTTAACTAGCTGTGTGTAATAGCCTAACTGCAACCGAAACGGTAAAAGTGCTGCTTAAATGAATAATAAGTACACCAAAAGCATCTCGCAACGTTACATATTGCAGTCTAACAGGTTAAAAACCTCATATTAGCACTTACGAAGGCTTCTAGGCACGCTTAGGTGTGTTTCAATATGAATCCAAACGAAGAAAAATTCAAACATTCTGTATTCAAATGATTCGTTATTTTGTTTATGTTAGAGGGCAATTTAAGGGTTCTGAACACCTATAAACTTAGCTAGCTGTGTATAATAGCCTAACTGCAACCGAAACGCTAAAAGTGCTGCTTAAATGAATCATAAGTACACCAAAAGCATCTCGCAACCTCACATATTGCATTCTAACAGGTTGAAAACCTCATATTAGCACTTACGAAGGCTACTAGGCACGCTTAGGTGTGTTTCAATATGAATCCAATCGAAACAAAAATTTAAACATTCTGTATTCAAATGATTTGTTATTTTGTTTATGTTAGAGGGCAATTTAAGGGTTCTGAACACCGATAAACTTAGCTAGCTGTGTATAATAGCCTAACTGCAACCGAAACGCTAAAAGTGCTGCTTAAATAAATAATTAGTACACCGAAACAATCTCGTAGAGTCACATATTGCCTTCAAACTGGATGAAAACCTCATATTAGTGCTTACGAAGGCTTCTATGCACGCTTAGGTGTGATTCAATATGAATCCAATCGAAAGAAAAATTCTAACATTCTGTTTTCAAATAATTCGTTATTTTGTTTAAGTTAGAGAGCAATTTAAGGGTTCTGAACACCTATAAACTTAGCTAGCAGTGTATAATAGCCTAACTGCAACCGAAACGCTATAAGTGCTGCTTAAATAAATAATAAGTACACCAAAAGCACCTCGCAACGTCATATATTGCATTCTAACAGGTTGAAAACCTCATATTAGCACTTACGAAGGCTACTAGGCTCGCTTAGGTGTGTTTTAATATGAATCCAATCGAAACAAAAATTTAAACATTCTGTATTAAAATGATTCGTTATTTTGTTTATGTTAGATGGCAATTTAAGGGTTCTGAACACCTATACACTTAGCTAGCTGTGTATAATAGCCTAACTGCAACCGAAACGCTAAAAGTTCTGCTTAAATAAATAATTAGTACACCAAAAGCATCTCGCAGAGGCACATGTTGCGTTCAAACTGGATGAAAACTTTATATTAGCGCTTACGAAGGCTTCTATGCACGCTTAGGTGTGATTCAATATGAATCCAATCGAAAGAAAAATTCAAACATTCTGTATTCAAATAATTCGTTATTTTGTTTAAGTTAGAGAGCAATTTAAGGGTTCTGAACGACTATAAACTTAGCTAGCAGTGTATAGTAGCCTAATTGCAACCGAAACGCTAAAACTGCTGCTTAAATAAATAATTAGTACACCGAAAGCATTGCGCAGTGTCACATATTGCATTCAAACTGGATGAAGACCCCATATTAGCACTTACAAAGGCTTCTAGGCACGCTTAGGTGTGATTCAATATGAATCCAATCGAAAGAAAAATTCAAACATTCTGTATTCAAATAATTCGTTTTTTTGTTTAAGTTAGACAGCAATTTAAGGGTTCTGAACGACTATAAACTTAGCTAGCAGTGTATAATAGCCTAACTGCAACCGAAACGCTAAAACTGCTGCTTAAATAAATAATTAGTACACCAAAAGAATCGCGCAGTGTCACATGTTGCTTTCAAACTGGATGAAAACTTTATATTAGCACTTACAAAGGCTTCTAGGTACGCTTAGGTGTGATTCAATATGAATCCAATCGAAAGAAAATTTCAAACAATCTGTATTCAAATAATTCTTTATTTTGTTTAAGTTAGAGAGCAATTTAAGGGATCTGAACACCTATAAACTTAACTAGCTGTGTATAATAGCCTAACTGCAACCGAAACGGTAAAAGTGCTGCTTAAATGAATAATAAGTACACCAAAAGCATCTCGCAACGTTACATATTGCAGTCTAACAGGTTGAAAACCTCATATTAGCACTTACGAAGGCTTCTAGGCACGCTTAGGTGTGTTTCAATATGAATCCAAACGAAGAAAAATTCAAACATTCTGTATACAAATAATTCGTTATTTTGTTTAAGTTAGAGAACAATTTAAGGGATCTGAACCCCTATAAACTTAACTAGCTGTGTATAATAGCCTAACTGCAACCGAAACGCTAAAACTGCTGCTTAAATAAATAATTAGTACACCGAAGGAATCGCGCAGTGTCACATATTGCATTCGAACAGGTTGAAAACCTCGCATTAACACTTACGAAAGCTTCTAGGTACGCTTAGGTGTGTTTCAATATGAATCCAATCGAAACAAAAATTCAAACATTCTGTATTCAAATGATTCGTTATTTTGTTAATGTTATAATACAATTTAAGGGTTCTGAATACCTATAAACTTAGCTAGCAGTGTATAATAGCCTAACTGCAACCGAAACGCTAAAAGTACTGCTTAAATAAATAATTAGTACACCGAAACAATCTCGTAGAGTCACATATTGCCTTTAAACTGGATGAAAACCTCATATTAGCGCTTACGAAGGCTTCTATGCACGCTTAGGTGTGATTCAATATGAATCCAATCGAAAGAAAAATTCAAACATTCTGTTTTCAAATAATTCGTTATTTTGTTTAAGTTATAGAGCAATTTAAGGGTTCTGAACACCTATAAACTTAGCTAGCTGTGTATAATAGCCTAACTGCAACCGAAACGCTATAAGTGCTGCTTAAATGAATAATAAGTACACCAAAAGCCTCTCGCAACGTCACATATTGCATTCTAACAAATTGAAAACCTCATATTAGCACTTACGAAGGCTTCTAGGCACGCTTAGGTGTGTTTCAATATGAATCCAATCGAAACAAAAATTCAAACATTCTGTATTCAAATGATTCGTTATTTTGTTAATGTTAGAGGGCAATTTAAGGGTTCTGAACAAGTATAAAGTTAGCTAGCTGTGTATAATAGCCTAACTGCAACCGAAACGCTAAAAGTACTGCTTAAATAAATAATTAATACAACGAAAGCATCTCGCAACGTCACATATTGCATTCTAACAGGTTGAAAACCTCATATTAGCACTTACGAAGGCTTCTAGGCACGCTTAGGTGTGTTTCAATATGAATCCAATCGAAACAAAAATTCAAACATTCTGTATTCAAATGATTCGTTATTTTGTTTATGTTAGAGGGCAATTTAAGAGTTCTGAACACCTATAAACTTAGCTAGCTGTGTATAATAACCTAACTGCAACCGAAACGCTATAAGTGCTGCTTAAATGAATAATAAGTACACCAAAAGCATCTCGATACGTCACATATTGCATTCTAACAGGTTGAAAACCTCATATTAGCACTTACGAAGGCTTCTAGGCACGCTTAGGTGTGTTTCAATATGAATCCAATCGAAACAACAATTCAAACATTCTGTATTCAAATGATTCGTTATTTTGTTAATGTTATAGGACAATTTAAGGGTTCTGAACACCTATAAACTTAGCTAGCTGTGTATAATAGCCTAACTACAACCAAAACGCTAAAAGTGCTGCTTAAATAAATAACTAGTACACCGAAACAATCTCGTAGAGTCACATATTGCCTTCAAACTGGATGAAAACCTCATATTAGCGCTTACGAAGGCTTCTATGCACGCTTAGGTGTGATTCAATATGAATCCAATCGAAAGAAAAATTCAAACCTTCTGTTTTCAAATAATTCGTTATTTTGTTTAAGTTAGAGAGCAATTTAAGGGTTCTGAACACCTATAAACTTAGCTAGCTGTGTATAATAGCCTAATTGCAACCGAAACGCTATAAGTGCTGCTTAAATAAATAATAAGTACACCAAAAGCATCTCGCAACGTCACATATTGCATTCTAACAGGTTTAAAACCTCAAATTAGCACTTACGAAGACATCTAGACACGCTTAGCTGTGTTTCAATATGAATCCAATCGAAACAAAAATTCAAACATTCTGTATTCAAATTATTCGTTATTTTGTTTATGTTAGAGGGCAATTTAAGGGTTCTGAACACCTATAAACTTAGCTAGCTGTGTATAATAGCCTAACTGCAACCGAAACGCTAAAAGTGCTGCTTAAATGAATAATAAGTACACCAAAAGCATCTCGCAACGTCACATATTGCATTCTAACAGGTTGAAAACCTCATATTAGCACTTACGAAGGCTACTAGGCACGCTTAGGTGTGTTTCAATATGAATCCAATCGAAACAAAAATTTAAACATTCTGTATTTAAATGATTCGTTATTTTGTTTATGTTAGAGGGCAATTTAAGGGTTCTGAACACCTATAAACTTAGCTAGCTGTGTATAATAGCCTAACTGCAACCGAAACGCTAAAAGTACTGCTTCAATAAATAATTAGTACACCGAAAGCATCTCGCAGAGCCACATGTTGCGTTCAAACTGAATGAAAACCTTATATTAGCGCTTACGAAGGCTTCTATGCACGCTTAGGTGTGATTCAATATGAATCCATTCGAAAGAAAAATTCAAACATTCTGTATTCAAATAATTGGTTATTTTGTTTAAGTTAGAGAGCAATTTAAGGGTTCTGAACTACTATAAACTTAGCTAGCAGTGTATAATAGCCTAACTGCAACCGAAACGCTAAAACTGCTGCTTAAATAAATAATTAGTACACCGAAAGCATTGCGCAGTGTCACATATTGCATTCAAACTGGATGAAGACCTCATATTAGCACTTACAAAGGCTTCTAGGCACGCTTAGGTGTGATTCAATATGAATCCAATCGAAAGAAAAATTCAAACATTCTGTATTCAAATAATTCGTTTTTTTGTTTAAGTTAGACTGCAATTTAAGGGTTCTGAACTACTATAAACTTAGCTAGCAGTGTATAATAGCCTAACTGCAACCGAAACGCTAAAACTGCTGCTTAAATAAATAATTAGTACACCAAAAGAATCGCGCAGTGTCACATATTGCTATCAAACTGGATGAAAACTTTATATTAGCACTTACAAGGGCTTCTAGGTACACTTAGGTGTGATTCAATATGAATCCAATCGAAAGAAAAATTCAAACATTCTGTATCCAAATAATTCGTTATTTTGTTTAAGTTAGAGAGAAATTTAAGGGTTCTGAACGACTATAAACTTAGCTAGCAGTGTATAATAGCCTAACTGCAACCGAAACGCTAAAACTGCTGCTTAAATAAATAATTAGTACACCGAAAGCATCGCGCAGTGTCACATATTGCATTCAAACTGGATGAAGACCTCATATTAGCACTTACAAAGGCTTCTAGGCATGCTTAGGTGTGATTCAATATGAATCCAATCGAAAGAAAATTTCAAACAATGTGTATTCAAATAATTCCTTATTTTGTTTAAGTTAGAGAGCAATTTAAGGGATCTGAACACCTATAAACTTAACTAGCTGTGTATAATAGCCTAACTGCAACCAAAACGGCAAAGTGCTGCTTAAATGAATAATAAGTACACCAAAAGCATCTCGCAACGTTACATATTGCATTCTAACAGGTTGAAAACTTCATATTAGTACTTACGAAGGCTTCTAGGCATGCTTAGTTGTGATTCAATATGAATCCAATCGAAGAAAAATTCAAACATTCTGTATACAAATAATTCGTTATTTTGTTTAAGTTAGAGAACAATTTAAGGGATCTGAACCCCTATAAACTTAACTAGCTGTGTATAATAGCCTAACTGCAACCGAAACGCTCAAACTACTGCTTAAATAAATAATTAGTACATCGAAGGAATCGCGCAGTGTCACATATTGCATTCGAACAGGTTGAAAACCCCGCATTAACACTTACGAAAGCTTCTAGGTACGCTTAGGTGTGTTTCAATATGAATCCGATCGAAACAAAAATTCAAACATTCTGTATTCAAATGATTCGTTATTTTGTTAATGTTATAAGACAATTTAAGGGTTCTGAACACCTATAAACTTAGCTAGCTGTGTATAATAGCCTAACTGCACCCGAAACGCTAAAAGTGCTGCTTAAATAAATAATTAGTACACCGAAACAATCTTGTAGAGTCACATATTGCCTTCAAACTGGATGAAAATCTCATATTAGTGCTTACGAAGGCTTCTATGCACGCTTAGGTGTGATTCAATATGAATCCAATCGAAAGAAAAATTCAAACATTCTGTTTTCAAATTATTCGTTATTTTTTTTAAGTTAGAGAGCAATTTAAGGGTTCTGAGCACCTATAAACTTAGCTAGCTGTGTATAATAGCCTAACTGCAACCGAAACGCTATAAGTGCTGCTTAAATGAATAATAAGTACACCAAAAGCATCTCGCAACGTCATATATTGCATTCTAACAGGTTGAAAACATCATATTAGCACTTACGAAGGCTACTAGGCTCGCTTAGGTGTGTTTCAATATGAATCCAATCGAAACAAAAATTCAACCATTCTGTATTCAAATGATTCCTTATTTTGTTTAAGTTAGAGAGCAATTTAAGGGATCTGAACACCTATAAACTTAACTAGCTGTGTATAATAGCCTAACTGCAACCGAAACGGTAAAAGTGCTGCTTAAATGAATAATAAGTACACCAAAAGCATCTCGCAACGTTACATATTGCAGTCTAACAGGTTGAAAACCTCATATTAGCACTTACGAAAGCTTCTAGGCACGCTTAGGTGTGTTTCAATATGAATCCAAACGAAGAAAAATTCAAACATTCTGTATACAAATAATTCGTTATTTTGTTTAAGTTAGAGAACAATTTAAGGGATCTGAACCCCTATAAACTTAACTAGCTGTGTATAATAGCCTAACTGCAACCGAAACGCTAAAACTGCTGCTTAAATAAATAATTAGTACACCGAAGGAATCGCGCAGTGTCACATATTGCATTCGAACAGGTTGAAAACCTCGCATTAACACTTACGAAAGCTTCTAGGTACGCTTAGGTGTGTTTCAATATGAATCCAATCAAACAAAAATTCAAACATTCTGTATTCAAATGATTCGTTATTTTGTTAATGTTATAATACAATTTAAGGGTTCTGAATACCTATAAACTTAGCTAGCAGTGTATAATAGCCTAACTGCAACCGAAACGCTAAAAGTACTGCTTAAATAAATAATTAGTACACCGAAACAATCTCGTAGAGTCACATATTGCCTTTAAACTGGATGAAAACCTCATATTAGCGCTTACGAAGGCTTCTATGCACGCTTAGGTGTGATTCAATATGAATCCAATCGAAAGAAAAATTCAAACATTCTGTTTTCAAATAATTCGTTATTTTGTTTAAGTTATAGAGCAATTTAAGGGTTCTGAACACCTATAAACTTAGCTAGCTGTGTATAATAGCCTAACTGCAACCGAAACGCTATAAGTGCTGCTTAAATGAATAATAAGTACAGCAAAAACCTCTCGCAACGTCACATATTGCATTCTAACAAATTGAAAACCTCATATTAGCACTTACGAAGGCTTCTAGGCACGCTTAGGTGTGTTTCAATATGAATCCAATCGAAACAAAAATTCAAACATTCTGTATTCAAATGATTCGTTATTTTGTTAATGTTAGAGGGCAATTTAAGGGTTCTGAACAAGTATAAAGTTAGCTAGCTGTGTATAATAGCCTAACTGCAACCGAAACGCTAAAAGTACTGCTTAAATAAATAATTAATACAACGAAAGCATCTCGCAACGTCACATATTGCATTCTAACAGGTTGAAAACCTCATATTAGCACTTACGAAGGCTTCTAGGCACGCTTAGGTGTGTTTCAATATGAATCCAATCGAAACAAAAATTCAAACATTCTGTTTTCAAATAATTCGTTATTTTGTTTAAGTTATAGAGCAATTTAAGGGTTCTGAACACCTATAAACTTAGCTAGCTGTGTATAATAGCCTAACTGCAACCGAAACGCTATAAGTGCTGCTTAAATGAATAATAAGTACACCAAAAGCATCTCGATACGTCACATATTGCATTCTAACAGGTTGAAAACCTCATATTAGCACTTACGAAGGCTTCTAGGCACGCTTAGGTGTGTTTCAATATGAATCCAATCGAAACAAAAATTCAAACATTCTGTATTCAAATGATTCGTTATTTTGTTTATGTTAGAGGGCAATTTAAGAGTTCTGAACACCTATAAACTTAGCTAGCTGTGTATAATAACCTAACTGCAACCGAAACGCTATAAGTGCTGCTTAAATGAATAATAAGTACACCAAAAGCATCTCGATACGTCACATATTGCATTCTAACAGGTTGAAAACCTCATATTAGCACTTACGAAGGCTTCTAGGCACGCTTAGGTGTGTTTCAATATGAATCCAATCGAAACAAAAATTCAAACATTCTGTATTCAAATGATTCGTTATTTTGTTTATGTTAGAGGGCAATTTAAGGGTTCTGAACACCTATAAACTTAGCTAGCAGTGTATAGTAGCCTAATTGCAACCGAAACGCTAAAACTGCTGCTTAAATAAATAATTAGTACACCGAAAGCATTGCGCAGTGTCACATATTGCATTCAAACTGGATGAAGACCCCATATTAGCACTTACAAAGGCTTCTAGGCACGCTTAGGTGTGATTCAATATGAATCCAATCGAAAGAAAAATTCAAACATTCTGTATTCAAATAATTCTTTATTTTGTTTAAGTTAGAGAGCAATTTAAGGGATCTGAACACCTATAAACTTAACTAGCTGTGTATAATAGTCTAACTGCAACCGAAACGCTAAAAGTGCTGCATGAATAAATAATAAGTACACCAAAAGCATTTCGCATAGTCACATATTGCATTCAAATCTGGTTGAAAACCTCATATTAGCACTTACGAAAGCTTCTAGGCACGCTTAGGTGTGATTCAATATGAATCCAATCGAAAGAAAAATTCAAACATTCTGTATTCAAATAATTCGTTATTTTGTTTAAGCTAGAGAGCAATTTAAGGGATCTGAACATCTATAAACTTAACTAGCTGTGTATAGTAGCCTAACTGCAACCGAAACGCTAGAAGTGCTGCTTAAATGAATAATAAGTACATCAAAATCATCTCGCAACGTCACATATTGCATTCAAACAGGTTGAAAACCTCATATTAGCACTTACGAAAGCTTCTACTCACGCTTAGGTGTGATTCAATATGAATCCAATCGAAACAAAAATTCAAACAATCTGTATTCAAATGATTCGTTATTTTGTTTATGTTAGAGGGCAATTTAAGGGTTCTGAACACCTATAAACTTAGCTAGCTGTGTATAATAGCCTAACTGCAACCGAAACGCTAAAAGTGCTGCCTAAATGAATAATAAGTACACCAAAAGCATCTCGCAAGGTTACATATTGCATTTAAACAGGTTGAAAACCTCATATTAGCACTTACGAAGGCTTCTAGGCACGCTTAGGAGTGATTCAATATGAATCCAATCGAAACAAAAATTCAAACATTCTGTATTCAAATGATTCGTTTTTTTGTTTATATTAGAGGGCAATTTAAGGGTTCTGAACACCTATAAACTTAGCTATCAGTGTATAATAGCCTAACTGCAACCGAAACGCTAAAAGTGCTGCCTAAATGAATAATAAGTACACCAAAAGCATCTCGCAACGTCACATATTGCATTCGAACAGGTTGAAAATCTCATATTAGCACTTACGAAAGCTTCTAGGCACGCTTAGGTGTGTTTCAATGTGAATCCAATCGAAACAAAAATTCGAACATTCTGTATTCAAATAATTCGTTATTTTGTTTAAGTTGGAGAGCAATTTAAGGGAGCTAAACATCTATAAACTTAGCTAGCTGTGTATAATAGCCTAACTGCAACCGACACGCTAAAAGTACTGCTTAAATAAATAATTAGTACACCGAAAGCATCTCGAAGAGTCACATATTGCGTTCAAACTGGATGCAAACCTCATATTTGCATTACAAAGGCTTCTAGGCACGCTTAGGTGTGATTCAATATGAATCCAAACGAAAGAAAAATTTAAACATTCTGTATTCAAATAATTCGTTATTTTGTTTATGTTAGAAGGCATTTTAAGGTTTCTGAACACCATATAAACTTAGCTAGCAGTGTATAATAGCCTAACTGCAACCGAAACGCTAAAAGTGCTGCTTAAATGAATAATAAGTACACCAAAAGCTTCTCGCAACGTCACATATTGCATTCGAACAGGTTGAAAACCTCATATTAGCACTTACGAAGGCTTCTAGGCACGCTTAGGTGCGATTCAATATGAATCCAATCGAAACAAAAATTCAAACATTCTGTATTCAAATGATTCATTATTTTGTTTAAGTTAGAGGGCCATTTAAGGGTTCTGAACACCTATAAACTTAGCTAGCTTTGTATAATAGCCTAACTGCAACCGAAACGCTAAAAGTGCTGCTTAAATGAATAATAAGTACACCAAAAGAATCTTGCAACGTCACATATTGCATTCGAACAGGTTGAAAACCTCATATCAAGTCTTACGAAAGCTTCTAGGCACGCTTAGGTGTGTTTTAATATGAATCCAATCGAAACAAAAATTCAAACATTTTGTATTCAAATAATTCGTTATTTTGTATAAGTTAGAGAGCAATTTAAGGGATCTAAACACCTATAAACTTAGCTAGCTGTGTATAATAGCCTAACTGCAACCGAAACGCTAAAAGTGCTGCTTAAATAAATAATTAGTACACCGAAAGCATCTCGCAGAGTCACATATTGCGTTCAAACTGGATGAAAACCTGATATTAGCGCTTACAAAGGCTTCTATGCACGCTTAGGTGTGATTCAATATGAATCCAAACGAAAGAAAAATTCAAACAATCTGTATTCAAATAATTCGTTAATTTGTTTAAGTTAGAGAGCAATTTAAGGGTTCTGAACACCTATAAACTTAGCTAGCTGTGTATAATAGCCTAACTGCGACCGAAACGCTAAAAGTGCTGCTTCAGTTAATAATAAGTACACCAGAAGCATCTCGCAGCGTCACATATTGCATTCTAACAGGTTGAAAACCTAATATTAGCACTTCCGAAGGCTTCTAGGCACGCTTAGGTGTGTTTCAATATGAATCCAATCAAAACAAAAATTCAAACATTCTGTATCCAAATGATTCGTTATTTTGTTTATGTTAGAGGGAAATTTAAGGGTTCTGAACACCTATAAATTTAGCTAGCAGTGTATAATAGCCTAACTGCAACCGACACGCTAAAAGTACTGCTTAAATAAATAATTAGTACACCGAAAGCATCTCGCAGTGTCACATATTGCGTTCAAACTGGATGAAAACCTCATATTTGCATTACAAAGGCTTCTAGGCACGCTTAGTTGTGATTCAATATAAATCCAAACGAAAGAAAAATTCAAACATTCTGTATTCAAATAATTCGTTATTTTGTTTATGTTGGAGGGCAATTTAAGGGTTCTGAACACCTATAAATTTAGCTAGCTGTGTATAATAGCCTAACTGCAACCGAAACGCTAAAAGTGCTGCTTAAATGAATAATAAGTACACCAAAAGCATCTCGCAACCTCACATATTGCATTCGAACAGGTTGAAAATCTCATATTAGATCTTACGAAAGCTTCTAGGCACGCTTAAGTGTGTTTCAATGTGAATCCAATCGAAACAAAAATTCAAACATTCTGTATTCAAATAATTCGTTATTTTGTTTAAGTTAGAGAGCAATTTATGGGTTCTGAACACGTATAAACTTAGCTAACTGTGTATAATAGCCCAACCGCAACCGAAACCCTAAAGGAACTGCTTAAATAAATAATTAGTACACCGAAAGCATCTCGCAGAGTCACATATTGCGTTCAAACTGGATGAAAACCTTATATTAGCGCTTACGAAGGCTTCTATGCACGCTTAGGTGTGATTCAATATGAATCCAATCGAAAGAAAAATTCAAACATTCTGTATTCAAATAATTCGTTATTTTGTTTAAGTTAGAGAGCAATTTAAGGGTGCTGAACACCTATAAACTTAGCTAGCTGTGTATAATAGTCTAACTGCAACCGAAACGCTAAAAGTGCTGCTTAAATAAATAATGAATACACCGAAAGCATCGCGCCGTGTCACATATTGCATTCAAACTGAATGAAAACCTCATATTAGCACTTACGAAGGCTTCTAGGCACGCTTAGGTGTGTTTCAATATAAGTCCAATCGAAACAAAAATTTAAACATTCTGTATTCAAATGATTCGTTATTTTGTTTATGTTAGAGGGCAATTTAAGGGTTCTGAACACCTATAAACTTAGCTAGCTGTGTATAATAGCCTAACTGCAACCGAAACGCTAAAAGTGCTGCTTAAATAAATAATAAGTACACCAAAAGCCACTCGCAACGTCACATACTGCATTCTAACAGGTTGAAAACCACATATTAGCACTTACGAAGGCTTCTAGGCACGCTTAGGTGTGATTCAATATGAATCCAATCGAAAGAAAAATTCAAACATTCTGTATTCAAATAATTCGTTATTTTGTTTAAGTTAGAGGGCCATTTAAGGGTTCTGAACACATATAAACTTAGCTAGCTGTGTATGATAGCCTAACTGCAACCGAAACGCTAAAAGTGCTGCTTAAATAAATAATGAATACACCGAAAGCATCGCGCCGTGTCACATATTGCATTCAAACTGGATGAAAACTTCATATTAGCACTTACGAAGGCTTCTAGGCACGCTTAGGTGTGTTTCAATATAAGTCCAATCGAAATAAAAATTTAAACATTCTGTATTCAAATGATTCGTTATTTTGTTTATGTTAGAGGGCAATTTAAGGGTTCTGAACACCTATAAACTTAGCTAGCTGTGTATAAGAGCATAACTGCAACCGAAACGCTAAAAGTGCTGCTTAAATAAATAATAAGTACACCAAAGGCCACTCGCAACGTCACATACTGCATTCTAACAGGTTGAAAACCACACATTAGCACTTACGAAGGCTTCTAGGCACGCTTAGGTGTGATTCAATATGAATCCAATCGAAAGAAAAATTCAAACATTCTGTATTCAAATAATTCGTTACTTTGTTTAAGTTAGAGGGCCATTTAAGGGTTCTGAACACCTATAAACTTAGCTGGCTGTGTATAATAGCCCAACTGCAACCGAAACGCAAAAAGTACTGCTTAAATAAATAATGAATACACCGAAAGCATCGCGCCGTTTCACATATTGCATTCAAACTGGATGAAAACCTCATATTAGCACTTACAAAGGCTTCTAGGCACGCTTAGGTGTGTTTCAATATAAGTCCTATCGAAACAAAAATTTAAACATTCTGTATTCAAATGATTCGTTATTTTGTTTATGTTAGAGGGCAATTTAAGGGTTCTGAACACCTATAAACTTAGCTAGCTGTGTATAAGAGCCTAACTGCAACCGAAACGCTAAAAGTGCTGTATAAATGAATAATAAGTACACCAAAAGCATCTCGCAACGTCACATATTGCATTCAAACAGGTTGAAAACCTCATATTAGCACTTACGAAAGCTTCTAGGCACGCTTAGGTGTGATTCAATATGAATCCTATCGAAAGAAAAATTCAAACATTCTGTATTCAAACAATTCGTTATTTTGTTTAAGTCAGAGAGCAATTTAAAGGTTCTGAACGACTATAAACTTAGCTAGCTGTGTATAAGAGCCTAACTGCAACCGAAACGCTAAAAGTGCTGTATAAATGAATAATAAGTACACCAAAAGCATCTCGCAACGTCACATATTGCATTCAAACAGGTTGAAAACCTCATAATAGCACTTACGAAAGCTTCTAGGCACGCTTAGGTGTGATTCAATATGAATCCAATCGAAAGAAAAATTCAAACATTCTGTATTCAAACAATTCGTTATTTTGTTTAAGTCAGAGAGCAATTTAAAGGTTCTGAACGACTATAAACTTAGCTAGCTGTGTATAAGAGCCTAACTGCAACCGAAACGCTAAAAGTGCTGTATAAATGAATAATAAGTACACCAAAAGCATCTCGCAACGTCACATATTGCATTCAAACAGGTTGAAAGCCTCATATTAGCACTTACGAAAGCTTCTAGGCACGCTTAGGTGTGATTCAATATGAATCCAATCGAAACAAAAATTCAAACATTCTGTATTCAAAGGATTCATTATTTTGTTTATGTTAGAGCACAATTTAAGGGTTCTGAACACCTATAAACATAGCTAGTTGTGTATAATAGCCTAACTGCAACCGAAACGCTAAAAGTGCTGCTTAAATAAATAATAAGTACACCAAAAGAATCTTGCAACGTCACATATTGCATTCGAACAGGTTGAAAATCTAATATTAGCACTTACGAAAGCTTCTAGGCACGCTTAGGTGTGTTTCAATATGAATCCAATCGAAACAAAAATTCAAACATTTTGTATTCAGATGATTCGTTATTTTGTTTATATTAGAGTGCAATTTAAGGGTTCTGGACACCTATAAACTTAGCTAGCTGTGTATAATAGCCTAACTGCAACCGAAACGCTAAAAGTACTGCTTAAATCAATAATAAGTACATCAAAAGCATCTCGCAACCTCACATATTTCATTCTAATAGGTTGAAAACCTCATATTAGCACTTACGAAGGCTTCTAGGCACGCTTAGGTGGGTTTCAATATGAATGCAATCAAAACAAAAATTTAAACATTCTGTATTCAAATGATTCGTTATTTTGTTTATGTTAGAGGGCAATTTAAGGGTTCTGAACACCTATAAACTTAGCTAGTTGTGTATAATAGCCTAACTACAAAGGAAACGCTAAAAGTACTGCTTAAATAAATAATTAGTACACCGAAAACATCTCGCAGAGTCACATGTTGCGTTCAAACTTGATGAAAACCTTATATTAGCGCTTATGAAGGCTTCTATGCACGCTTAGGTGTGATTCAATATGAATCCAATCGAAAGAAAAATTCAAACATTCTATATTCAAATAATTCGTTATTTTGTTTAAGTTAGAGAGCAATTTAAGGGATCTGAACACCTATAAACTTAACTAGCTGTGTATAATAGCCTAACTGCAACCGAAACGCTAAAAGTGATGCTTAAATGAATAATAAGTACACCAAAAGCATCTCGCAACGTTACATATTGCATTCAAACATGTTGAAAACCTCATATTAGCACTTACGGAGGCTTCTAGGCACGCTTAGGTGTGATTCAATATGAATCCAATCGAAACAAAAATTCAAACATTCTGTATTCAAATGATTCGTCTTTTTGTTTATGTTAGAGGTCAATTTTAGGGTTCTGAACACCTATAAACTTAGCTATCAGTGTATAATAGCTTAATTGCAACCGAAACGCTAAAAGTGCTGCTTAAATGAATAATAAGTACACCAAAAGCATCTCGCAACGTCACATATTGCATTCGAACAGGTTGAAAATCTCATATTAGCACTTACGAAAGCTTCTAGGCACGCTTAGGTGTGTTTCATTGTGAATCCAATCGAAACAAAAATTCGAACATTCTGTATTCAAATAATTCGTTATTTTGTTTAAGTTAGAGAGTAATTTAAGGGTTCTGAACACCTATAAACTTAGCTAGCTGTGTATAATAGCCTAACTGCGACCGAAACGCTAAAAGTGCTGCTTAAATGAATAATAAGGACACCAAAAGCATCTCGCAACGTCACATATTGCATTCTAACAGGTTGAAAACCTCATATTAGCACTTACAAAGGCTTCTAGGCACGCTTAGGTGTGTTTCAATATGAATCCAATCGAAACAAAAATTCAAACATTCTGTATCCAAATGATTCGTTATTTTGTTTATGTTAGAGGGCAATTTAAGGATTCTGAACACCTATAAACTTAGCTAGCTGTGTATAATAGCCTAACTGCAACCGACACGCTAAAAGTACTGCTTAAATAAATAATTAGTACACCGAAAGCATCTCGAAGAGTCACATATTGCGTTCAAACTGGATGAAAACTTCATATTTGCATTACAAAGGCTTCTAGGCACGCTTAGGTGTGATTCAATATGAATCCAAACGAAAGAAAAATTCAAACATTCTGTATTCAAATAATTCGTTATTTTGTTTATGTTAGAGGGCAATTTAAGGGTTCTGAACACCTATAAACTTAGCTAGCAGTCTATAATAGCCTAACTGCAACCGAAACGCTAAAAGTGCTGCTTAAATGAATAATAAGTACACCAAAAGCTTCTCGCAACGTCACATATTTCATTCAAGCAGGTTGAAAACCTCATATTAGCGCTTACGAAGGCTTCTAGGCACGCTTAGGTGCGATTCAATATGAATCCAATCGAAACAAAAATTCAAACATTTTGTATTCAAATGATTCGTTATTTTGTGTATGTTAGAGGGCAATTTAAGGGTTCTGAACACCTATAAACTTAGCTAGTTGTGTATAATAGCCTAACTGCAACGGAAACGCTAAAAGTACTGTTTAAATAAATAATTAGTACACCGAAAGCATCTCGCAGGGTCACATGTTGCGTTCAAACTGGATGAAAACCTTATATTAGCGCTTACGAAGGCTTCTATGCACGCTTAGGTGTGATTCAATATGAATCCAATCGAAAGAAAAATTCAAACATTCTGTATTCAAATAAATCGTTATTTTGTTTAAGTTAGAGAGCAATTTAAGGGATCTGAACACCTATAAACTTAACTAGCTGTGTATAATAGCCTAACTGCAACCGAAACGCTAAAAGTGCTGCTTAAATGAATAATAAGTACACCAAAAGCATCTCGCAACGTTACATATTGCATTCAAACAGGTTGAAAACCTCATATTAGCACTTACGAAGCCTTCTAGGCACGCTTAGGTGTGTTTCAATATGAATCCAATCTAAACAAAAATTTAAACATTCTGTATTCAAATGATTCGTTATTTTGTGTATGTTAGAGGGCAATTTAAGGGTTCTGAACACCTATAAACTTAGCTAGTTGTGTATAATAGCCTAACTGCAACGGAAACGCTAAAAGTACTGTTTAAATAAATAATTAGTACACCGAAAGCATCTCGCAGGGTCACATGTTGCGTTCAAACTGGATGAAAACCTTATATTAGCGCTTACGAAGGCTTCTATGCACGCTTAGGTGTGATTCAATATGAATCCAATCGAAAGAAAAATTCAAACATTCTGTATTCAAATAAATCGTTATTTTGTTTAAGTTAGAGAGCAATTTAAGGGATCTGAACACCTATAAACTTAACTAGCTGTGTATAATAGCCTAACTGCAACCGAAACGCTAAAAGTGCTGCTTAAATGAATAATAAGTACACCAAAAGCATCTCGCAACGTTACATATTGCATTCAAACAGGTTGAAAACCTCATATTAGCACTTACGAAGCCTTCTAGGCACGCTTAGGTGTGTTTCAATATGAATCCAATCTAAACAAAAATTTAAACATTCTGTATTCAAATGATTCGTTATTTTGTGTATGTTAGAGGGCAATTTAAGGGTTCTGAACACCTATAAACTTAGCTAGTTGTGTATAATAGCCTAACTGCAACGGAAACGCTAAAAGTACTGTTTAAATAAATAATTAGTACACCGAAAGCATCTCGCAGGGTCACATGTTGCGTTCAAACTGGATGAAAAACTTATATTAGCGCTTACGAAGGCTTCTATGCACGCTTAGGTGTGATTCAATATGAATCCAATCGAAAGAAAAATTCAAACATTCTGTATTCAAATAATTCGTTATTTTGTTTAAGTTAGAGAGCAATTTAAGGGATCTGAACACCTATAAACTTAACTAGCTGTGTATAATAGCCTAACTGCAACCGAAACGCTAAAAGTGCTGCTTAAATGAATAATAAGTACACCAAAAGCATCTCGCAACGTTACATATTGCATTCAAACAGGTTGAAAACCTCATATTAGCACTTACGGAGGCTTCTAGGCACGCTTAGGTGTGATTCAATATGAATCCAATCGAAACAAAAATTCAAACATTCTGTATTCAAATGATTCGTCTTTTTGTTTATGTTAGAGGGCAATTTTAGGGTTCTGAACACCTATAAACTTAGCTATCAGTGTATAATAGCTTAATTGCAACCGAAACGCTAAAAGTGCTGCTTAAATGAATAATAAGTACACCAAAAGCATCTCGCAACGTCACATATTGCATTCGAACAGGTTGAAAATCTCATATTAGCACTTACGAAAGCTTCTAGGCACGCTTAGGTGTGTTTCATTGTGAATCCAATCGAAACAAAAATTCGAACATTCTGTATTCAAATAATTCGTTATTTTGTTTAAGTTAGAGAGTAATTTAAGGGTTCTGAACACCTATAAACTTAGCTAGCTGTGTATAATAGCCTAACTGCGACCGAAACGCTAAAAGTGCTGCTTAAATGAATAATAAGGACACCAAAAGCATCTCGCAACGTCACATATTGCATTCTAACAGGTTGAAAACCTCATATTAGCACTTACAAAGGCTTCTAGGCACGCTTAGGTGTGTTTCAATATGAATCCAATCGAAACAAAAATTCAAACATTCTGTATCCAAATGATTCGTTATTTTGTTTATGTTAGAGGGCAATTTAAGGATTCTGAACACCTATAAACTTAGCTAGCTGTGTATAATAGCCTAACTGCAACCGACACGCTAAAAGTACTGCTTAAATAAATAATTAGTACACCGAAAGCATCTCGAAGAGTCACATATTGCGTTCAAACTGGATGAAAACTTCATATTTGCATTACAAAGGCTTCTAGGCACGCTTAGGTGTGATTCAATATGAATCCAAACGAAAGAAAAATTCAAACATTCTGTATTCAAATAATTCGTTATTTTGTTTATGTTAGAGGGCAATTTAAGGGTTCTGAACACCTATAAACTTAGCTAGCAGTCTATAATAGCCTAACTGCAACCGAAACGCTAAAAGTGCTGCTTAAATGAATAATAAGTACACCAAAAGCTTCTCGCAACGTCACATATTTCATTCAAGCAGGTTGAAAACCTCATATTAGCGCTTACGAAGGCTTCTAGGCACGCTTAGGTGCGATTCAATATGAATCCAATCGAAACAAAAATTCAAACATTTTGTATTCAAATGATTCGTTATTTTGTGTATGTTAGAGGGCAATTTAAGGGTTCTGAACACCTATAAACTTAGCTAGTTGTGTATAATAGCCTAACTGCAACGGAAACGCTAAAAGTACTGTTTAAATAAATAATTAGTACACCGAAAGCATCTCGCAGGGTCACATGTTGCGTTCAAACTGGATGAAAACCTTATATTAGCGCTTACGAAGGCTTCTATGCACGCTTAGGTGTGATTCAATATGAATCCAATCGAAAGAAAAATTCAAACATTCTGTATTCAAATAAATCGTTATTTTGTTTAAGTTAGAGAGCAATTTAAGGGATCTGAACACCTATAAACTTAACTAGCTGTGTATAATAGCCTAACTGCAACCGAAACGCTAAAAGTGCTGCTTAAATGAATAATAAGTACACCAAAAGCATCTCGCAACGTTACATATTGCATTCAAACAGGTTGAAAACCTCATATTAGCACTTACGAAGCCTTCTAGGCACGCTTAGGTGTGTTTCAATATGAATCCAATCTAAACAAAAATTTAAACATTCTGTATTCAAATGATTCGTTATTTTGTGTATGTTAGAGGGCAATTTAAGGGTTCTGAACACCTATAAACTTAGCTAGTTGTGTATAATAGCCTAACTGCAACGGAAACGCTAAAAGTACTGTTTAAATAAATAATTAGTACACCGAAAGCATCTCGCAGGGTCACATGTTGCGTTCAAACTGGATGAAAACCTTATATTAGCGCTTACGAAGGCTTCTATGCACGCTTAGGTGTGATTCAATATGAATCCAATCGAAAGAAAAATTCAAACATTCTGTATTCAAATAAATCGTTATTTTGTTTAAGTTAGAGAGCAATTTAAGGGATCTGAACACCTATAAACTTAACTAGCTGTGTATAATAGCCTAACTGCAACCGAAACGCTAAAAGTGCTGCTTAAATGAATAATAAGTACACCAAAAGCATCTCGCAACGTTACATATTGCATTCAAACAGGTTGAAAACCTCATATTAGCACTTACGAAGCCTTCTAGGCACGCTTAGGTGTGTTTCAATATGAATCCAATCTAAACAAAAATTTAAACATTCTGTATTCAAATGATTCGTTATTTTGTGTATGTTAGAGGGCAATTTAAGGGTTCTGAACACCTATAAACTTAGCTAGTTGTGTATAATAGCCTAACTGCAACGGAAACGCTAAAAGTACTGTTTAAATAAATAATTAGTACACCGAAAGCATCTCGCAGGGTCACATGTTGCGTTCAAACTGGATGAAAACCTTATATTAGCGCTTACGAAGGCTTCTATGCACGCTTAGGTGTGATTCAATATGAATCCAATCGAAAGAAAAATTCAAACATTCTGTATTCAAATAATTCGTTATTTTGTTTAAGTTAGAGAGCAATTTAAGGGATCTGAACACCTATAAACTTAACTAGCTGTGTATAATAGCCTAACTGCAACCGAAACGCTAAAAGTGCTGCTTAAATGAATAATAAGTACACCAAAAGCATCTCGCAACGTTACATATTGCATTCAAACAGGTTGAAAACCTCATATTAGCACTTACGAAGGCTTCTAGGCACGCTTAGGTGTGATTCAATATGAATCCAATCGAAACAGAAATTTAAACATTCTGTATTCAAATGATTCGTTTTTTTGTTTATGTTAGATAGCAATTTAAGGGTTCTGAACACCTATAATCTTAGCTATCAGTGTATAATAGCCTAACTGCAACCGAAACGTTAAAAGTGCTGCTTAAATGAATAATAAGTACACCAAAAGCATCTCGCAACGTCACATATTGCATTCGAACAGGTTGAAAATCTCATATTAGCACTTACGAAAGCTTCTAGGCACGCTTATGTGTGTTTCAATGTGAATCCAATCGAAACAAAAATTCGAACATTCTGTATTCAAATAATTCGTTATTTTGTTTAAGTTAGAGAGCAATTTAAGGGATCTAAACACCTATAAACTTAGCTAGCTGTGTATAAAAGTCTAACTGCAACCGAAACGCCAAAAGTGCTGCTTAAATAAATAATTAGTACACCGAAAGCATCTCGCAGAGTCACATATTGCGTTCAAACTGGATGAAAACCTCATATTAGCGCTTACAAAGGCTTCTATGCACGCTTAGGTGTGATTCAATATGAATCCAATCGAAAGAAAAATTCAAACAATCTGTATTCAAATAATTCGTTATTTTGTTTAAGTTAGAGATTAATTTAAGGGTTCTGAACACCTATAAACTTAGCTAGCTGTGTATAATACCCTAAATGCGACCGAAACGCTAAAAGTGCTGCTTAAATTAATAATAAGTACACCAAAAGCATCCCGCAACGTCACATATTGCATTCTAACAGGTTGAAAACCTCATATTAGCACTTACGAAGGCTTCTAGGCACGCTTAGGTGTGTTCCAATGTGAATTCAATCGAAACAAAAATTCAAACATTCTGTATCCAAATGATTCGTTATTTTGTTTATGTTAGAGGGCAATTTAAGGGTTCTGAACACCTATAAACTTAGCTAGCTGTGTATAATAGCCTAACTGCAACCGACACGCTAAAAGTACTGCTTAAATAAATAATTAGTACACCGAAAGCATCTCGCAGAGTCACATATTGCGTTCAAACTGGATGAAAACCTCATATTTGCATTACAAAGGCTTCTAGGCACGCTTAGGTGTGATTCAATATGAATCCAAACGAAAGAAAAATTCAAACATTCTGTATTCAAATAATTCGTTATTTTGTTTATGTTAGAGGGCAATTTAAGGGTTCTGAACACCTATAAACTTAGCTAGCAGTCTATAATAGCCTAACTGCAACCGAAACGCTAAAAGTGCTGCTTAAATGAATAATAAGTACACCAAAAGCTTCTCGCAACGTCACATATTGCATTCAAGCAGGTTGAAAACCTCATATTAGCGCTTACGAAGGCTTCTAGGCACGCTTAGGTGCGATTCAATATGAATCCAATCGAAACAAAAATTCAAACAATTTGTATTCAAATGATTCGTTATTTTGTTTATGTTAGAGTGCAATTTAAGGGTTCTGAACACCTATAAACTTGGCTAGCTTGTATAATACCCTAACTGCAACCGAAACGCTAAAAGTGCTGCTTAAATAAATAATTAGTAACCCGAAAGCATCTCGCAGAGTCACATATTGCGTTCAAACTGGATGAAAACCTCATATTAGCGCTTACGAAGGCTTCTATGCACGCTTAGGTGTGTTTCAATATGAATCTAATCGAAAGAAAAATTCAAACATTTTGTATTTAAATAAATCGTTATTTTGTTTAAGTTAGAGAGCAATTTAAGGGTTCAGAACACCTATAAACTTAGCTAGCTGTGTATAATAGCCTAACTGCAACCGAAACGCTAAAAGTGCTGCTTAAATGAATAATAAGTACACCAAAAGCATCTCGCAACATAACATATTGCATTCTAATAGGTTGAAAACCTCATATTAGCACTTACGAAGCCTTCTAGACACGCTTAGGTGTGTTTCAATATGAATCCAATCGAAACAAAAATTTAAACATTCTGTATTCAAATGATTCGTTATTTTGTGTATGTTAGAGGGCAATTTAAGGGTTCTGAACACCTATAAACTTAGCCAGTTGTGTATAATAGCCTAACTGCAACGGAAACGCTAAAAGTACTGTTTAAATAAATAATTAGTACACCGAAAGCATCTCGCAGGGTCACATGTTGCGTTCAAACTGGATGAAAACTTTATATTAGCGCTTACGAAGGCTTCTATGCACGCTTAGGTGTGATTCAATATGAATCCAATCGAAAGAAAAATTCAAACATTCTGTATTCAAATAATTCGTTATTTTGTTTAAGTTAGAGAGCAATTTAAGGGATCTGAACACCTATAAACTTAACTAGCTGTGTATAATAGCCTAACTGCAACCGAAACGCTAAAAATGCTGCTTAAATGAATAATAAGTACACCAAAAGCATCTCGCAACGTCACATATTGCATTCGAACAGGTTGAAAATCTCATATTAGCACTTACGAAAGCTTCTAGGCACGCTTAGGTGTGTTTCAATGTGAATCCAATCGAAACAAAAATTCGAACATTCTGTATTCAAATAATTCGTTATTTTGTTTAAGTTAGAGAGCAATTTAAGGGATCTAAACACCTATAAACTTAGCTAGCTGTGTATAAAAGTCTAACTGCAACCGAAACGCTAAAAGTGCAGCTTAAATAAATAATTAGTACACCGAAAGCATCTCGCAGAGTCACATATTGCGTTCAAACTGGATGAAAACCTCATATTAGCGCTTACAAATTCTTCTATGCACGCTTAGGTGTGATTCAATATGAATCCAATCGAAAGAAAAATTCAAACAATCTGTATTCAAATAATTCGTTATTTTGTTTAAGTTAGAGAGCAATTTAAGGGTTCTGAACACCTATAAACTTAGCTAGCTGTGTATAATAGCCTAAATGCGACCGAAACGCTAAAAGTGCTGCTTAAATTAATAATAAGTACACCAAAAGCATCCCGCAATGTCACATATTGCATTCTAACAGGTTGAAAACCTCATATTAGCACAGGAAGGCTTCTAGGCACGCTTAGTTGTGTTCCAATGTGAATTCAATCGAAACAAAAATTCAAACATTCTGTATCCAAATGATTCGTTATTTTGTTTATGTTAGAGGGCAATTTAAAAGTTCTGAACACCTATAAACTTAGCTAGCTGTGTATAATAGCCTAATTGCAACCGACACGCTAAAAGTACTGCTTAAATAAATAATTAGTACACCGAAAGCATCTCGCAGAGTCACATATTGCGTTCAAACTGGATGAAAACCTCATATTTGCATTACAAAGGCTTCTAGGCACGCTTACGTGTGATTCAATATAAATCCAAACGAAAGAAAAATTCAAACATTCTGTATTCAAATAATTCGTTGTTTTGTTTATGTTAGAGGGCAATTTAAGGGTTCTGAACACCTATAAACTTAGCTAGCAGTGTATAATAGCCTAACTGCAACCGAAACGATAAAAGTGCTGCTTAAATGAATAATAAGTACACCAAAAGCATCTCGCAACCTCACATATTGCATTCGAACAGGTTGAAAATCTCATATTAGCACTTACGAAAGCTTCTAGGCACGCTTAGGTGTGTTTCAATGTGAATCCAATCGAAACAAAAATTCAAACATCCTGTATTCAAATAATTCGTTATTTTGTTTAAGTGAGAAAGCAATTTAAGGGATCTGAACACCTATAAACTTAGCTAGCTGTGTATAATAGTCTAACTGCAACCGAAACGCTAAAAGTGCTGCTTAAATAAATAATTAGTACACCGAAAGCATCTCGCAGAGTCACATATTGCGTTCAAACTGGATGAAAGCCTCATATTAGCGCTTACGAAAGCTTCTATGCACGCTTAGATGTGATTCAATATGAATCCAATCGAAAGAAAAATTCAAACATTCTGTTTTCAAATAATTCGTTATTTTGTTTAAGTTAGAGAGCAATTTAAGGGATCTAAACACCTATAAACTTAGCTAGCTGTGTATAAAAGTCTAACTGCAACCGAAACGCCAAAAGTGCTGCTTAAATAAATAATTAGTACACCGAAAGCATCTCGCAGAGTCACATATTGCGTTCAAACTGGATGAAAATTTCATATTAGCACTTACGAAGGCTTCTATGCACGCTTAGATGTGATTCAATATGAATCCAATCGAAAGAAATATTCAAACATTCTGTTTTCAAATAATTCGTTATTTTGTTTAAGTTAGAGAGCAATTTAAGGGTTCTGCACACCTATAAACTTAGCTAGCTGTGTATAATAGCCTAACTGCAACCGAAACGCCGAAAGTACTGCTTAAATGAAAAATAAGTACACCAAAAGCATCTCGCAGAGTCACATATTGCGTTCAAACTAGATGAAAACTTCATATTAGCACTTACGAAGGCTTCTATGCACGCTTAGGTGTGATTCAATATGAATCCAATCGAAAGAAAAATTCAAACATTCTGTATTCAAATAATTCGTTATTTTGTTTAAGTTAGAGAGCAATTTATGGGTTCTGAACACCTATAAACTTAGCTAACTGTGTATAATAGCCCAACTGCAACCGAAACGCTAAAAGTACTGTTTAAATAAATAATTAGTACACCGAAAGCATCTCGCAGAGTTACATATTGCGTTCAAACTAGATGAAAACCTTATATTAGCGCTTACGAAGGCTTCTATGCACGCTTAGGTGTGATTCAATATGAATCCAATCGAAAGAAAAATTCAAACATTTGTATTCAAATAATACGTTATTTTGTTTAAATTAGAGAGCAATTTAAGGGTTCTGAACACCTATAAACTTAGCTAGCTGTGTATAATAGCCTAACTGCAACCGAAACTCTAAAAGTGCAGCTTAAAAAAATAATTAGTACACCGAAAGCATTTCGCAGAGTCACATATTACGTTCAAACTGGATGAAAACTTCATATTAGCGCTTACGAAGGCTTCTAGGCACGCTTAGGTGTGATTCAATATGAATCCATTCGAAAGAAAAATTCAAACATTCTGTTTTCAAATAATTCGTTATTTTGTTTAAGTTAGAGAGCAATTTAAGGGTTCTGCACACCTATAAACTTAACTAGCTGTGTATAATAGCCTAACTGCAACCGAAACGATAAAAGTGCTGCTTAAATGAATAATAAGTACACCAAAAGCATCTCGCAGAGTCACATATTGCGTTCAAACTGGATGAAAACTTCATATTAGCACTTACGAAGGCTTCTATGCACGCTTAGGTGTGATTCAATATGAATCCATTCGAAAGAAAAATTCAAACATTCTGTATTCAAATAATTCGTTATTTTGTTTAAGATAGAGAGCAATTTATGGGTTTTGAACACCTACAAACTTAGCTAGCTGTGAATAATAGCCTAACTGCAACCGAAACGCTAAAAGTGCTGCTTAAATAAATAATTAGTACACCGAAAGCATCTCGCAGAGTCACATATTGCGTTCAAACTGGATGAAAATCTTATATTAGCGCTTACGAAAGCTTCTAGGCACGCTTAGGTGTGATTCAATATGAATCCAATCGAAACAAAGTTTCAAACTTTCTGTATTCAAATAATTCGTAATTTTGTTTATGTTAGATGGCAACTTGAGGGTTCTGAACAACTATAAACATAGCTAGCTGTGTATAATAGCCTAACTGCAGACGAAACGCTAAAAGTTCTGCTTAAATAAATAATAAGTACACCAAAAGCATCTCTCAGTGTCACATATTGCATTCAAACTGGATGAAAACCTCAAATTAGCACTTACGAAGGATTCTAGCCATGCTTAAGTGTGTTTCAATATGAATCCAATCGAAAGAAAAATACATACAATCTGTATTCAAATAACTCGTAATTTTGTTTATGTTAGAGGGCAATTTCATAGCTTTAAACGTCTATAAACATGGCTAGCTGTGTATAAAAGCCTAACTGCAACCGAATCGCTAAAAGTGCTGCTTAAACGATTAATAAGTACACCAAAAGCATCTCGCAACTTCACAAATTGCATTCAAACTGGTTGAAAACCTCATATTAGCACTTACAAAGACTTCTAGGCACGCTTAGGTGTGATACAATATGAATCCAATCGAAAGAAAAATTCAAACATTCTGTATTCAATTAATTCGTTATTTTGTTTAAGTTAGAAAGCACTTTAAGGGTTCTGAACACCTATAAACTTAGCTAGCTGTGTATAATAGCCTAACTGCAACCTAAACGTTAAAAGTGCTGCTTAAATGAATAATAAGTACACCAAAAACATCTCGCAACGTCACAAATTGCATTCAAACAGGTTGAACACCTCATATTAGCACTTGCGAAGGCTTCTAGGCACGCTTAGGTGTGATTCAATATGAATCCAATCAAAGAAGAATACAAACAAGCTGTATTCAAATAATTCGTTAGTATGTTTAAGTTAGAGAGCAATTTAAGGGTTCTGAACACCAATAAACTTAGCTAGCTGTGTATAATAGCATAACTGCAACCGAAACGCTAAAACTGGTGCTTAAATAAATAATTAGTACACCGAAAGCATCGCGCAGTGTCACATATTGCATTCAAACTGGATCAAGACCTCATATTAGCACTTACAAAGACTTCTAGGCACGCTTAGGTGTGATTCAATATGAATCCAATCGAAAGAAAAATTCAAACATTCTGTATTCAAATAATTCGTTATTTTGTTTAAGTTAGAGAGCAATTTAAGGGTTCTGAACACCTATAAACTTAGCTAGCTGTGTATAAGAGCCTAACTGCAACCGAAACGCTAAAAGTGATGCTTAAATAAATAATAAGTACACCAAAAGCCACTCGCAACGTCACATACTGCATTCTAACAGGTTGAAAACCACATATTAGCACTTACGAAGGCTTCTAGGCACGCTTAGGTGTGATTCAATATGAATCAAATCGAAAGAAAAATTCAAACATTCTGTATTCAAATAATTCGTTATTTTGTTTAAGTTAGAGGGCCATTTAAGGGTTCTGAACACCTATAAACTTAGCTAGCTGTGTATAATAGCCTAACTGCAACCGAAACGCTAAAAGTGCTGCTTAAATAAATAATGAATACACCGAAAGCATAGTGTCACATATTGCATTCAAACTGCATGAAAACCTCATATTAGCACTTACGAAGGATTCTAGGCACGCTTAGGTGTGTTTCAATATAAGTCCAATCGAAACAAAAATTTAAACATTCTGTATTCAAATGATTCGTTATTTTGTTTATGTTAGAGGGCAATTTAAGGGTTCTGAACACTTATAAACTTAGCTAGCTGTGTATAAGAGCCTAACTGCAACCGAAACGCTAAAAGTGCTGCATAAATGAATAATAATTACACCAAAAGCATCTCGCAACGTCACATATTGCATTCTAACAGGTTGAAAACCTCATATTAGCACTTACGAAGGCTTCTAGGCACGCTTAGGTGTGTTTCAATATGAATCCAATCAAAACAAAAATTCAAACATTCTGTATCCAAATGATTCGTTATTTTGTTTATGTTAGAGGGCAATTTAAGGGTTCTGAACACCTATAAAATTAGCTAGCTGTGTACAATAGCCTAACTGCAACCGAAACGCTAAAAGTACTGCTTAAATAAATAATTAGTACACCAAAAGCATCTCGCAGTGTCACATATTGCGTTCAAGCTGGACGAAAACCTCATATTTGCATTACAAAGGCTTCTAGGCACGCTTAGGTGTGATTCAATATGAATCCAGACGAAAGAAAAATTCAAACATTCTGTATTCAAATAATTCGTTATTTTGTTTATGTTAGAGGGCAATTTAAGGGTTCTGAACACCTATAAACTTAGATAGCTTTGTATAATAGCCTAACTGCAACCGAAACGCTAAAAGTGCTACTTAAATAAATAATGAATACACCGAAAGCATAGTGTCACATATTGCATTCAAACTGCATGAAAACCTCATATTAGCACTTACGAAGGATTCTAGGCACGCTTAGGTGTGTTTCAATATAAGTCCAATCGAAACAAAAATTTAAACATTCTGTATTCAAATGATTCGTTATTTTGTTTATGTTAGAGGGCAATTTAAGGGTTCTGAACACTTATAAACTTAGCTAGCTGTGTATAAGAGCCTAACTGCAACCGAAACGCTAAAAGTGCTGCATAAATGAATAATAATTACACCAAAAGCATCTCGCAACGTCACATATTGCATTCTAACAGGTTGAAAACCTCATATTAGCACTTACGAAGGCTTCTAGGCACGCTTAGGTGTGTTTCAATATGAATCCAATCAAAACAAAAATTCAAACATTCTGTATCCAAATGATTCGTTATTTTGTTTATGTTAGAGGGCAATTTAAGGGTTCTGAACACCTATAAAATTAGCTAGCTGTGTACAATAGCCTAACTGCAACCGAAACGCTAAAAGGGCTGCTTAAATAAATAATTAGTACACCAAAAGCATCTCGCAGTGTCACATATTGCGTTCAAGCTGGACGAAAACCTCATATTTGCATTACAAAGGCTTCTAGGCACGCTTAGGTGTGTTTCAATATGAATCCAATCAAAACAAAAATTCAAACATTCTGTATCCAAATGATTCGTTATTTTGTTTATGTTAGAGGGCAATTTAAGGGTTCTGAACACCTATAAAATTAGCTAGCTGTGTACAGTAGCCTAACTGCAACCGAAACGCTAAAAGTACTGCTTAAATAAATAATTAGTACACCAAAAGCATCTCGCAACGTCACATATTGCATTCGAACAGGTTGAAAATCTCATATTAGCACTTACGAAAGCTTCTAGGCACGCTTAGGTGTGTTTCAATGTGAATACAATCGAAACAAAAATTCAAACATTGTCTATTCAAATAATTCGTTATTTTGTTTAAGTTAGAGAGCAATTTAAGGGATTTGAACCCCTATAAACTTAGCTAGCTGTGTATAATAGCCTAACTGCAACCGAAACGTTAAAAGTGCTGCTTAAAAAAATAATTAGTACACCGAAAGCATCTCGCAGAGTCACATATTACGTTCAAACTGGATGAAAACCTCATATTAGCGCTTACGAAGGCTTCTATGCACGCTTAGGTGTGATTCTATATGAATCCAACCGAAAGAAAGATTCAAACATTCCGTATTCAAATAATTCGTTATTTTGTTTGTTATAGAGCAATTTAAGGGTTCTGAACACCTATAAACTTAGCTAGCTGTTTATAATAGCCTAACTGCAAACGAAACGCTAAAAGTACCGCTTAAATGAATAATTAGTACACCGAAAGCATCTCGCAGAGTCACATATTGCGTTCAAACTGGATGCAAACCTTATATTAGCGCTTACGAAGGCTTCTAGGTACTCTTAAGTGTGTTTCAATATGAATCCAGTCGAAACAAAGTTTCAAACGTTCTGTATTCAAATAATTCGTAATTTTGTTTATGTTAGATGGCAACTTGAGGGTTCTGAACAACTATAATCATAGCTAGCTGTGTATAATAGCCTAACTACAGACGAAACGCTGAAAGTTCTGCTTAAATGAATAATAAGTACACCAAAAGCATTTCTCAGTGTCACATATTGCATTCAAACTGGATGAAAACCTCAAATTAGCACTTACGAAGGATTCTAGCCCCGCTTAAGTGTGTTTCAATATGAATCCAATCGAAAGAAAAGTACATACAATCTGTATTCAAATAACTCGTAAATTTGTTTATGTTAGAGGGAAATTTCATAGCTTTAAACGTCTATAAACATGGCTAGCTGTGTATAAAAGCCTAACTACAACCGAAACGCTAAAAGTGCTGCTTAAACGAATAATAAGTACACCAAAAGCATCTCGCAACTTCACATATTGCATTAAAACTAGTTGAAAACCTCATATTAGCACTTACAAAGGCTTCTAGGCACGCTTAGGTGTGATTCAATATGAATCCAATCGAAAAAAAAAATTCAAACATTCTGTATTCAATTAATTCGTTATTTTGTTTAAGTTAGAAAGCACTTTAAGGGTTCTAAACACCTATAAACTTAGCTAGCTGTGTATAATAGCCTAACTGCAACCGAAACGTTAAAAGTGCTGCTTAAATTAATAATAAGTACACCAAAAACATCTCGCAACGTCACAAATTGCATTCAAACAGGTTGAAAACCTCATATTAGCACTTGCGAAGGCTTCTAGGCACGCTTAGGTGTGATTCAATATGAATCCAATCAAAGAAGAATACAAACAAGCTGTATTCAAATAATTCGTTAGTATGTTTAAGTTAGAGAGCAATTTAAGGGTTCTGAACACCAATAAACTTAGCTAGCTGTGTATAATAGCATAACTGCAACTGAAACGCTAAAACTGCTGCTTAAATAAATAATTAGTACACCGAAAGCATCGCGCAGTGTCACATATTGCATTCAAACTGGATGAAGACCTCATATTAGCACTTACAAAGACTTCTAGGCACGCTTAGGTGTGATTCAATATGAATCCAATCGAACGAAAAATTCAAACATTCTGTATTCAATTAATTCGTTATTTTGTTTAAGTTAGAAAGCACTTTAAGGGTTCTGAACACCTATAAACTTAGCTAGCAGTGTATAATAGCCTAACTGCAACCGAAACGCTAAAAGTGCTGCTTAAATGAATAATAAGTACACCAAAAATATCTCGCAACGTCACAAATTGCATTCGAACAGGTTGAAAATCTCATATTAGCACTTACGAAAGCTTCTAGGCACGCTTAGGTGTGTTTCAATGTGAATCCAATCGAAACAAAAATTCAAACATCCTGTATTCCAATAATTCGTTATTTTGTTTAAGTTAGAGAGCAATTTAAGGGATCTGAACACCTATAAACTTAGCTAGCTGTGTATAATAGCCTAACTGCAACCGAAACGCTAAAAGTGCTGCTTAAATAAATAATTAGTACACCGAAATCATCTCGCAGAGTCACATATTGCGTTCAAACTGAATGAAAACCTCATATTAGCGCTTACGAAGGCTTCTATGCACGCTTAGATGTGATTCAAAATGAATCCAATCGAAAGAAAAATTCAAACATTCTGTTTTCAAATAATTCGTTATTTTGTTTAAGTTAGAGAGCAATTTAAGGGTTCTGAACACCTATAAACTTAGCTAGCTGTGTATAATAGCCTAACTGAAACCGAAACGCTGAAAGTGCTGCTTAAATGAATAATAAGTACACCAAAAGCATCTCGCAGAGTCACATATTGCGTTCAAACTGGATGAAAACTTCATATTAGCACTTACGAAGGCTTCTATGCACTCTTAAGTGTGATTCAATATGAATCCAATCGAAAGAAAAATTCAAACATTCTGTATTCAAATAATTCGATATTTTGTTTAAGTTAGAAAAAAATTTAAGGGTTCTGAACACCTATAAACCTAGCTAGCTGTGTATAATAGCCTAACTGCAACCGAAACGCTAAAAGTGCTGCTTAAAAGAATAATAAGTACACCAAAAGCACCTCGCAAAGTCACATATTGCATTCAAACAGGTTGAACACCTCATATTAGCACTTACGAAGGCTTCTAGGCACGCTTAGGTGTGATTCAATATGAATCCAATCGAAACAAAAATTCAAACATCCTGTATTCAATTGCTTCGTTATTTTGTTTATGTTAGAGGGCAATTTAAGGGTTCTGAACACCTATAAACTTAGCTAGCTGTGTATAATAGCCTAACTGCAACCGAAACGCTAAAAGTGCTGTTTAAATGAATAATAAGTACACCAAAAGCATCTTGCAACGTCACATATTGCATTCAAACAGGTTGAAAACCTTATAGTAGCACTTACGAAGGCTTCTAGGCACGCTTAGGTGTGATTCAATATGAATCCAATCGAAACAAAAATTCAAACATCCTGTATTCAAATGATTCGTTATTTTGTTTATGTTAGAGGGCAATTTAAGTGTTCTGAACACCTATAAACTTAGCTAGCTGTGTATAATAGCCTAACTACAACCGAAACGCTAAAAGTGCTGTTTAAATGAATAATAAGTACACCAAAAGCATCTTGCAACGTCACATATTGCATTCAAACAGGTTGAAAACCTTATAGTAGCACTTACGAAGGCTTCTATGCACGCTTAAGTGTGATTCAATATGAATCCAATCGAAAGAAAAATTCAAACATTCTGTATTCAAATAATTCGTTATTTTGTTTAAGTTAGAGAGCAATTTAAGGGTTCTGAACACCTATAAACTTTACTAACTGTGTATAATAGCCTAACTGCAACCGAAACGCTAAAAGTGCTGCTTAAATAAATAATAAGTACACCAAAAGCCACTCGCAAGGTCGCATACTGCATTCTAACAGGTTGAAAACCACATATTAGCACTTACGAAGGCTTCTATGCACGCTTAAGTGTGATTCAATATGAATCCAATCGAAAAAAAAATTCAAACATTTTGTATTCAAATAATTCGTTATTTTGTTTAAGTTAGAGAGCAATTTAAGGGTTCTGAACACCTATAAACTTTACTAACTGTGTATAATAGCCTAACTGCAACCGAAACGCTAAAAGTGCTGCTTAAATAAATAATGAATACACCGAAAGCATAGTGTCACATATTTCATTCAAACTGGATGAAAACCTCATATTAGCACTTACGAAGGCTTCTAGGCACGCTTAGGTGTGTTTCAATATAAGTCCAATCGAAACAAAAATTTAAACATTCTGTATTCAAATGATTCGTTATTTTGTTTATGTTAGAGGGCAATTTAAGGGTTCTGAACAACTATAAACTTAGCTAGCTGTGTATAAGAGCCTAACTGCAACCGAAACGCTAAAAGTGCTGCATAAATGAATAATAATTACACCAAAAGCATCTCGCAACGTCACATATTGCATTCTAACAGGTTGAAAACCTCATATTACCACTTACCAAGGCTTCTAGGCACGCTTAAGTGTGTTTCAATATGAATCCAATCAAAACAAAAATTTAAACATTCTGTATCCAAATGAGTCGTTATTTTGTTTATGTTAGAGGGCAATTTAAGGGTTCTGAACACCTATAAACTTAGCTAGCTGTGTATAATAGCCTAACTGCAACCGAAACGCTAAAAGTAATGCTTAAATAAATAATTAGTACACCAAAAGCATCTCGCAGAGTCACATATTGCGTTCAAGCTGGACGAAAACCTCATATTTGCATTACAAAGGCTTCTAGGCACGCTTAGGTGTGATTCAATATGAATCCAAACGAAAGAAAAATTCAAACATTCTGTATTCAAATAATTCGTTATTTTGTTTATGTTAGAGGGCAATTTAAGGGTTCTGAACAACTATAAACTTAGCTAGCTTTGTATAATAGCCTAACTGCAACCGAAACGCTAAAAGTGCTACTTAAATGAATAATAAGTACTCCAAAAGCATCTCGCAACGTCACATATTGCATTCGAACAGGTTGAAAATCTCATATTAGCACTTACGAAAGCTTCTAGGCACGCTTAGGTGTGTTTCAATGTGAATACAATCGAAACAAAAATTCAAACATTGTCTATTCAAATAATTCGTTATTTTGTTTAAGTTAGAGAGCAATTTAAGGGATTTGAACCCCTATAAACTTAGCTAGCTGTGTATAATAGCCTAACTGCAACCGAAACGCTTAAAGTGCTGCTTAAAAAAATAATTAGTACACCGAAAGCATCTCGCAGAGTCACATATTACGTTCAAACTGGATGAAAACCTCATATTAGCGCTTACGAAGGCTTCTATGCACGCTTAGGTGTGATTCAATATGAATCCAATCGAAAGAAAGATTCAAACACTCTGTATTCAAATAATTCGTTATTTTGTTTAAGTTATAGAGCAATTTAAGGGTTCTGAACACCTATAAACTTAGCTAGCTGTTTATAATAGCCTAACTGCAACCGAAACGCTAAAAGTACCGCTTAAATAAATAATTAGTACACCGAAAGCATCTCGCAGAGTCACATATTGCGTTCAAACTGGATGAAAACCTTATATTAGCGCTTACGAAAGCTTCTAGGCACGCTTAGGTGTGATTCAATATGAATCCAATCGAAAGAAAAATTCAAACATTCTGTATTCAAATAATTCGTTATTTTGTTTAAGTTAGAGAGCAATTTAAGGGTTCTGAATTCCTATAAACAATGCTAGCTGTGTATAATAGCCTAACTGCTACCGAAAGGCTAAAAGTGCTGTTTAAATGAATAATAAGTACACCAAAAGCATCTCGCACACATATTGCTTTCAAACTGGATGAAAACCTCATATTAGCACTTACGAAGGCTTCTAGGCACGCTTAGGTGTGATTCAATATGAATCCAATCATAAAAGAATACAAACAAGCTGTATTCAAATAATTCGTTATTATGTTTAAGTTAGAGAGCAATTTAAGGGTTCTGAACACCAATAAACTTAGCTAGCTGTGTATAATAGCATAACTGCAACCGAAACGCTAAAACTGCTGCTTAAATAAATAATTAGTACACCGAAAGCATCGCGCAGTGTCACATATTGCATTCAAACTAGATGAAGACCTCATATTAGCACTTACAAAGGCTGCTAGGCACGCTTAGGTGTGATTCAATATGAATCCAATCGAACGAAAAATTCAAACATTCTGTATTCAATTAATTCGTTATTTTGTTAAAGTTAGAGAGCAATTTAAAGGTTCTGAACGACTATAAACCTAGCTAGCAGTGTATAATAGCCTAACTTCAACCGAAACGCTAAAACTGCTGCTTAAATAAATAATTAGTACACCCAAAGAATCGCGCAGTGTCACATACTGCTTTCAAACTGGTTGAAAACATCATATTAGCACTTACAAAGGCTTCTAGGCACGCTTAGGTGTGATTCAATATGAATCCAATCGAAAAAAAATTCAAACATTCTGTATACAAACAATTCGTGATTTTGTTTAAGTTAGAGAACAATTTAAGTGATCTGAACACCTATTTAGGAAGCCTGGGACATTAGGGACGTATGGGACGTATGGGACATCTGGGACGTCTGGGACGTTAGGGACTTATGGGACATCTAGGCCGTCTGGGATGTCTGGGACGTTAGGGACATACGGGACAGCTGGGACGTCTGGGACGTTAGGGACATATGGGACATTTAGGACGTCTTGGACGTTAGGGACATATCGAACATTTAGAAAGCCTGTCACATTAGGGACATATGGGACGTATGGGACATCTGGGACGAATGGAACATTAGGGACATATGGGACATATGGGACATCTGGGACGTTTGGGACGTCTAAGACGTTAGGGACGTATAGGACATCTAGGACGTCTGGGACGTTATTGACATATGGGACGTCTGGAACGTTAGGGACATACGGGACAGCTGGGAAGTCTGGGACGTTATAGACATATGGGCCATCTAGGACGTCTGGGACATCTGGGACATTAAGGACATATGAGACATTTAGGACGCCTGGGACATTAGGGACATATGGGACATATGGGACATCTGGGACAAATGGGACATTAGGGACATATGGGACATATGGGACATCTGGGACGTCTGGGACGTTAGGGACATATGGGACATCTAGGACGTCTGGGACGTCTGGAACGTTAGGGACATACGGGACAGCTTTGACGTCTGGGACGTTAGGGACATATTTATTTATTTATTTATTTAATATGTCGCTAACAGGCCGAAGCCCAATAACAAGCAACAATCAACAATGATACATATGCAGACAATGACAAGATATTAAAAATGATAAATTATACAATTAGAAAATAAGCAAGCAATCATCTCATTAACATAATATAACTTAACCATATACATTTTGATCTTGTATACTCCTCTGAGTTTCATCAAGGATCTTCACAATCTGTGTCTTAAATTGATTTATAGACATAAAAAATATATCCACGTATTCACAAGAATTTATAAAATGCATCATCCTATATACAGGTGAATTGATCAAATAATTGGTTCGTATAACAGGAATAAAAAATGTTAGAACTGACCTATGCTGATAAGAAGGTATATTAAATTTAAGGAGCTGCAACAGTTGTGGTGAATCTATTAGAGAACTTACAATTTTATACAAACATATAGAATCGCTTACACATCTTCTAGTTTCTAATGTTCGAAAGTTGAAATCACTAAGTAATAGAAGGTACGGCCTGGTAGTCGGGTATATTCTATGCTCTTTGTAATATAGAAATCTTAGAAATTTTTTTTGCACTTTTTCTATCTCGTTTTTAAGATAATTGTAGTAGGGAGACCATATAATGGAACCGTATTCTAAGTGACATCTAACATACACATTGTACAAGTAAATAAACGATGATATCTGGTTGAATCCTGCTGAATTACGCAGTATAAATCCGAGCATTTGGTAAGCCTTTTTAACACATTGGAATATATGGTGATTAAATGTCAATTTTGCATCAAACCAAATGCCCAAATCCTTTGTAGTAGTCACCCTTTCTAAGTTCTCTCCTTCAATTGCATAACTATAAACAATGAATTGTGGCTTACGCGTATATGACATGCAACTACATTTTTTAATATTTAGATGTAGGTGATTTTGTTTGCTCCATGTCACAACACGATTTAGATCCTCTTGTAGTTTTAAACAATCATCAGCTTCTGTTATTGACTTATATAATTTGAAATCATCAGCAAAAATTTGGTATTCTGAGTTTTTTATGCATTCCGGCAAGTCATTAATTAAGATTAAAAATAGTAGCGGCCCCAAATTCGATCCTTGTGGAACCCCGGATGAAGCATGGTATTCTATAGATGAACAACCACGAAAAACTACATATTGCTTACGCTCTGGTAGATATGACGTGAATAATTTTAAGAGATTTCTTGAAATAGCAAATAAATGCAGTTTATAGAGAAGGGTATCGTGATGGACTGTATCAAACGCTTTTGCAAAGTCAGTATAAATGGTATCTACTTGGTCACCTTTACTCATTGATTCAGTCACTGTTTGAGTAAAACTTAAAAGATTAGTCATTGTGGAACGTTTTGGCAGAAATCCGTGTTGATATGGAGATATATATGGTCTAACATGAGAAAAAATATACTTATGCAGAATGCTTTCAAATATTTTACAAGGTACTGAAAGTAAAGCTATTGGTCTATAGTTTTTGCAATCATATTTACTGCCATCCTTTGGCACTGGACACACTTTAGTAATTTTCCAGCAACTCGGGAACTGAGATGTCCGCAGAATACAGTTGAATATGACCATAAGTGGATAAACAAAGTATTCGGAGCATGCTTTATAAATATAAGCAGGTATTCCATCAGGACCCACTGAATGTTTTGGAGCTAGTGCCTTTAAACCTTCCTTAACATCACTCTCAGTAATAAATCGAATATTTAATATTTCGCGTTGCAAGGATGGTTCAAGATCAAAATGTATGTTATAATTGGATGGAGTGTTTAGAAAAACTGAGCTGAAATGACTAGCAAAAGCATTAACTATATCATTAGTAGTTTCAAGCGACCTATTATCATAAGTCATAATATTATCTAGCGCATTAGATCTTTTAACCGATTTCAAGAAGGACCAGAATAATTTGGGGTCTCCCTGCAAATTATTTTCTATGTTATTTACATAATCGCGATAAGCATCTCCGACTTTAACTTTTATTTTGCTTCTTAAATAATTGAAATTTTGGCGGGTAAAAATATTTTCCTGCCTTTTGAGCTGTTTTCTGTATTTATCCTTTCGTCTTAAAAGTTTTTTAATTTCAACAGTAAACCAAGGAGGACAATTGTTTTTCTTAAATGAAGATCTAGGCACACATCTATCTAAGACAGCGTAAAGTTTATTATAAAAAATTTTAACTATACCTTCAACATCAGCAGTTCCACCAAAATTCCAGTCTATGTTACGTATTTCATTATGCAATTGAAGAAAATTTGCTCTTTTAAAATTGAAGTTATATTGAGCATTAGAGAAACTTACGGGCTGAAGATTCTGATTCATTTTTACATATTCAATTTTACACAACAAGGCAGGATGGTGAGCATCCTCACTAACAAGTGGTAAAATATACCTCTCTACCAGCACCGTCCGTCTAGCCACAACCAGATCAAGTATTCTGTTATTTACGTTTAGTATTCCATTAAATTGGATCAGATTATGAAGATCCATGAATTGCTCCTGTTCCACCAATAATTTAGGAGTAACGCTGTACAAATTGAAATCCCCAAAAATATAAATATTTTTTTCTGAAAATAAGAAATTTGAATCAAATAAATCAAAAAATACCCTGTAACAATCGTCGCTATCGCTAGGAGAAAAATAAACACAACATAAATAAAACGAGATATCACCCACCCACATTTTTATCCAGACATCTTCACCATTAGCAGTTTCAAAACTTGAAACCCTGACACATTTGTACTTGCGTTTAACTGCTAACAAGACTCCACCCCCTTTTGTTTTATTTCTTTCAAAGTTTCTATCTTTTCTAAATATAATAAAATCATCAGTAAATAATTCGCTATTATTAATATTTGAGCTGAGTCCTGTTTCAGTCAAAGCAATCACATCGTATTCTGAAAAAGTCGACACCAAATTAAGCTTGAATACGTTACATTTCGTAACCAAACCTCTAACGTTTTGATAATAAATATTTAAATTATTTGTTTTATTATTAATGGACATCTGTAAAATCAGCGCTGGAATTAATAGCATATACTCGACTATTTTCAGTTTTTCTCATCAGAAGTTTACCGTTCTTAATCCACAAAAATTTTATATCGTGCGATTTCTTATATTCGCGGCACTTAGCAAATAACACTCTGTTGGCTGGCGATAAAGATTCGTTAACATAAATTGGTTTACCTGGGGAACATGTGGGGTCCATATCCTTAGTAGAAAACGTACGTTTGATTTTTCGTGCTTTTATCATTTCATCTTTGTGTTGCCTACTTATAAATTTGACAATAATGCCACGTGGTTCTTGCGGATTTCTTATGTCGGCTTTTAATCTATGACAGGCATCTATCATAGTCGATTCAATGTTGAAATTCAGAGCTCGTCCAACTGAGATTACTGTTGATATTACGTTTTCGTTTTTTGGTTCGGGGACACCTTGGATTTCAATACAGTTTATTCGGCTATACTGCTCCAGTTTTTCAACTTTAACCTTCATATTTTCATTTTCTTTTTTTAACGTGACATTCTCGCTGTTTAGCATATCCATTTTGCTGAGACACTCCTCAAACTGCTTATCTTTTTCAGCAATGGATTTTTTGAGGTCATCAAACTGGTCATTATAGTAGTCAAGGGATTTTTGGAAATTACTCAACTTATCTGATAGTATCTTGTTCTCTTCTTTTACCGCTTGTTTAACTGCTGACGTTATGGCCGCCAAAAGTGCGAGATCAATACCAGGAGCTGGTACGGACTCTTGAATGTCACCAACATTTTTATTTTTACATGACTGGCAACGCCATGTGGTTTTAGCGTGGCGATAACTTACTTCACGAACACCAGCACATAGGTAATGGTAATTTCCTTCACATTCCTTGCAATTTGCATAATCTGATTCGGGTGGCAGATTTTCTGAACATTTAACGCACAAAGACATACTGATTATTTGTTTAATCTAACCACAGAGAAACACACTCGCACGTCTGCACTGCTTCGCTGCTTCAATACACTCTCTCGCTGCTTCAATACACTCTCATATGGGACATTTAGGACGTCTGGGACGTCTGGGACGTTAGGAACATACGGGACAGCTGGGACGTCTGGGACGTTAAGGACACATGGGACATCTAGGACGTCTGGGACATCTGGGACATTAAGGACATATGAGACATTTAGGACGCCTGGGACATTAGGGACATATGGGACATCTGGGACGTCTGGGACGTTAGGGACATACGGGACAGCTGGGACGTCTGGGACGTCTGGAACGTTAGGGACATACGGGACAGCTGGGACGTCTGGGACGTTAGGGACATATGGGACATTTAGGACGTCTGGGACGTTAGGGACATACGGGACAGCTGGGACGTCTGGGACGTTAGGGGCATATGGGACATTTAGGACGTCTGGGACGTTAGGGACATATGGAACATCTAGGACGCTTTGGACATTAGGGACATATGGAACATATGGGACATCTGGGACGTCTGGGACGTTAGGGACATATGGGACATCTAAGACGTCTGGGACGTTAAAGACATATGGGACATCTAGGACGTCTGGGACATCTGGGACATTAAGGACATATGAGACATTTAGAACGCCTGGAACATTAGGGACATATGGGACATATGGGACATCTGGGACGCCTGGGACATCTGGGACATATGGGACATATGGGACGTCTGAGACGTCTGGCACATATAGGACATTTAGGATGTCTGGGACGTTAGGGACATATGGAACATATAGGACGCCTGGGACATTAGGGACATATGGGACATATGGGACATCTGAGACGTTAGGGACATATGGCACATCTAGGACGTCTGGGACGTCTGGGACGTTAGGGACATACGGGACAGCTGGGACGTCTGGGACGTTAAGGACATATGGAACATTTAGGACGCCTGGGACATTAGAAACATATGGGACATATGAGACATCTGGGACGTTTGGGACGTTAGGGACATATGGGACATCTCGCACGTCTGGGACGTTAAGGACATATGGGACATTTAGGACACCTGGGACATTAAGGACATATGGGACATCTAGGACGCCTGGGACATTAGGAACATATGGGACATATGGGACATTTGGGACGTCTGGGACGTTAGAGACATATGGGACATTTGGGACGTCTGGGACGTTAAGGACATATAAGACATCTAGGACGTCTGGGACGTCTGGGACGTTAAGAACATATGGCGCATTTAGGACGTCTGGGATGTTAGGGTCATATAGATGATCTATAACGCCTGGGACATTAGGGACATATGGGACGTATGGGACATCTGGGACGTCTGGGATGTTAGGGACATATGGGACATTTAGGACTTCTGGGACGTTAGGGACATATGGAACATCTAGGACGCCTGGGACATTAGGGACATGTGGGACAAATGGGACATCTGGGACGTCTGGGACGTTAGGGACATATGGGACATTTAGGACTTCTGGGACGTTAGGGACATATGGAACATCTAGGACGCCTGGGACATTAGGGACATGTGGGACAAATGGGACATCTGGGACGTCTGGGATGTTAGGGACACATGGGACATTTAGGACGTCTGGGACGTTAGGGACATATGGAACATCTAGGACGCCTGGGACATTAGGGACATGTGGGACAAATGGGACATCTGGGACAACTGGGACGTTAGGGACATATGGGACATTTAAGACGTCTGGGACGTTAAGGACATATGGGCCATCTAGGACGTCTGGGACATCTGGGACATTAAGGACATATGAGACATTTAGGACGACTGGGACATTAGGGACATATGGGACGTATGGGACATCTGGGACAAATGGGACATTAGGGACATATGAGACATATGGGACATCTGGGACGTTTGGGACGTCTAAGACGTTAGGGACATATAGGACATCTAGGACGTCTGGGACGTTAGGGACATATGGGACATCTAGGACGTCTGGGACGTCTGGAACGTTAGGGACATACGGGACAGCTAGGACGTCTGGGACGTTAGGGACATATGGGGCCTTTAGGACGTCTGGGACGTCTGGGACGTTAGGGACATACGGGACAGCTGGGACGTCTGGGACGTTAAGGACATATGGGACATCTAGGACGTCTGGGACATCTGGGACATTAAGGACATATGAGACATTTAGGACGCCTGGGACATTAGGGACATATGGGACATCTGGGACGTCTGGGACGTTAGGGACATACGGGACAGCTGGGACGTCTGGGACGTCTGGAACGTTAGGGACATACGGGACAGCTGGGACGTCTGGGACGTTTGGGACATATGGGACATTTAGGACGTCTGAGACGTCTGGGACGTTAGGGACATACAGGACAGCTGGGACGTCTGGGACGTTAGGGGCATATGGGACATTTAGGACGTCTGGGACGTTAGGGACATATGGGACATCTGGGACGACTGGGACATCTGGGACATATGGGACGTCTGAGACGTCTGGGACATATAGGACATTTAGGATGTCTGGGACGTTAGGGACATATGAAACATATAGGACGCCTGGGACATTAGGGACATATGGGACATATGGGACATCTGAGACGTTAGGGACATAAGGGACATCTAGGACGTCTGGGACGTCTGGGACGTTAGGGACATACGGGACAGCTGGGACGTCTGGGACGTTAGGGACATATGGAACATCTAGGACGCCTGGGACATTAGAAACATATGGGACATATGAGACATCTGGGACGTTTGGGACGATAGGGACATATGGGACATCTCGCACGTCTGGGACGTTAAGGACATATGGGACATTTAGGACACCTGGGACATTAGGGACATATGGGACATCTAGGACGCCTGGGACATTAGGGACATATGGGACATACGGGACATTTGGGACGTCTGGGACGTTAGAGACATATGGGACATTTGGGACGTCTGGGACGTTAAGGACATATAAGACATCTAGGACGTCTGGGACGTCTGGGACGTTAAGGACATATGGGACATTTAGGACGTCTGGGACGTTAGGGACATATGGAACATCTAGGACGCCTGGGACATTAGGGACATGTGGGACAAATGGGACATCTGGGACGTCTGGGACGTTAGGGAGATATGGAACATCTAAGACGTCTGGGACGTTAAGGACATATGGGACATCTAGGACGTCTGGGACGTCTGGAACGTTAGGGACATACAGGACAGCTGGGACGTCTGGGACGTTAGGGACATATGGGACATTTAGGACGTCTGGGACGTCTGGGACGTTAGGGACATACGGGACAGCTGGGACGTCTGGGACGTTAGGGGCATATGGGACATTTAGGACGTCTGGGACGTTAGGGACATATGGAACATCTAGGACGTCTGGGACGTTAAGGACATATGGGACATCTAGGACGTCTGGGACATCTGGGACATTAAGGACATATGAGACATTTAGGACGCCTGGGACATTAGTGACATATGGGACATATGGGACATCTGGGACGCCTGGGACATATGGGACATCTAAGACGTCTGGGACGTTAAGGACATATGGGACATCTAGGACGTCTGGGACATCTGGGACATTAAGGACATATGAGACATTTAGGACGCCTGGGACATTAGTGACATATGGGACATATGGGACATCTGGGACGCCTGGGACATCTGGGACATATGGGACATATGGGACGTCTGAGACGTTAAGGACATATGGAACATTTAGGACGCCTGGGACATTAGAAACATATGGGACATATGAGTCATCTGGGACGTTTGGGACGTTAGGGACATATGGGACATATGGGACATCTGGGACGTCTGGGACGTTAGGGACATACGGGACAGCTGGGACGTCTGGGACGTTAAGGACATATGGAACATTTAGGACGCCTGGGACATTAGAAACATATGGGACATATGAGACATCTGGGACGTTTGGGACGTTAGGGACATATGGGACATCTCGCACGTCTGGGACGTTAAGGACATATGGGACATTTAGGACACCTGGGACATTAAGGACATATGGGACATTTGGGACGTCTGGGACGTTAAGGACATATAAGACATCTAGGACGTCTGGGACGTCTGGGACGTTAAGAACATATGGCGCATTTAGGACGTCTGGGATGTTAGGGTCATATGGATGATCTATAACGCCTGGGACATTAGGGACATATGGGACGTATGGGACATCTGGGACGTCTGGGATGTTAGGGACATATGGGACATTTAGGACTTCTGGGACGTTAGGGACATATGGAACATCTAGGACGCCTGGGACATTAGGGACATGTGGGACAAATGGGACATCTGGGACGTCTGGGACGTTAGGGACATATGGGACATTTAGGACTTCTGGGACGTTAGGGACATATGGAACATCTAGGACGCCTGGGACATTAGGGACATGTGGGACAAATGGGACATCTGGGACGTCTGGGATGTTAGGGACACATGGGACATTTAGGACGTCTGGGACGTTAGGGACATATGGAACATCTAGGACGCCTGGGACATTAGGGACATGTGGGACAAATGGGACATCTGGGACAACTGGGACGTTAGGGACATATGGGACATTTAAGACGTCTGGGACGTTAAGGACATATGGGCCATCTAGGACGTCTGGGACATCTGGGACATTAAGGACATATGAGACATTTAGGACGCCTGGGACATTAGGGACATATGGGACGTATGGGACATCTGGGACAAATGGGACATTAGGGACATATGAGACATATGGGACATCTGGGACGTTTGGGACGTCTAAGACGTTAGGGACATATAGGACATCTAGGACGTCTGGGACGTTAGGGACATATGGGACATCTAGGACGTCTGGGACGTCTGGAACGTTAGGGACATACGGGACAGCTAGGACGTCTGGGACGTTAGGGACATATGGGGCCTTTAGGACGTCTGGGACGTCTGGGACGTTAGGGACATACGGGACAGCTGGGACGTCTGGGACGTTAAGGACATATGGGACATCTAGGACGTCTGGGACATCTGGGACATTAAGGACATATGAGACATTTAGGACGCCTGGGACATTAGGGACATATGGGACATCTGGGACGTCTGGGACGTTAGGGACATACGGGACAGCTGGGACGTCTGGGACGTCTGGAACGTTAGGGACATACGGGACAGCTGGGACGTCTGGGACGTTTGGGACATATGGGACATTTAGGACGTCTGAGACGTCTGGGACGTTATTGACATACAGGACAGCTGGGACGTCTGGGACGTTAGGGGCATATGGGACATTTAGGACGTCTGGGACGTTAGGGACATATGGGACATCTGGGACGACTGGGACATCTGGGACATATGGGACATATGGGACGTCTGAGACGTCTGGGACATATAGGACATTTAGGATGTCTGGGACGTTAGGGACATATGAAACATATAGGACGCCTGGGACATTAGGGACATATGGGACATATGGGACATCTGAGACGTTAGGGACATAAGGGACATCTAGGACGTCTGGGACGTCTGGGACGTTAGGGACATACGGGACAGCTGGGACGTCTGGGACGTTAGGGACATATGGAACATCTAGGACGCCTGGGACATTAGAAACATATGGGACATATGAGACATCTGGGACGTTTGGGACGATAGGGACATATGGGACATCTCGCACGTCTGGGACGTTAAGGACATATGGGACATTTAGGACACCTGGGACATTAGGGACATATGGGACATCTAGGACGCCTGGGACATTAGGGACATATGGGACATACGGGACATTTGGGACGTCTGGGACGTTAGAGACATATGGGACATTTGGGACGTCTGGGACGTTAAGGACATATAAGACATCTAGGACGTCTGGGACGTCTGGGACGTTAAGGACATATGGGACATTTAGGACGTCTGGGACGTTAGGGACATATGGAACATCTAGGACGCCTGGGACATTAGGGACATGTGGGACAAATGGGACATCTGGGACGTCTGGGACGTTAGGGAGATATGGAACATCTAAGACGTCTGGGACGTTAAGGACATATGGGACATCTAGGACGTCTGGGACGTCTGGAACGTTAGGGACATACAGGACAGCTGGGACGTCTGGGACGTTAGGGACATATGGGACATTTAGGACGTCTGGGACGTCTGGGACGTTAGGGACATACGGGACAGCTGGGACGTCTGGGACGTTAGGGGCATATGGGACATTTAGGACGTCTGGGACGTTAGGGACATATGGAACATCTAGGACGTCTGGGACGTTAAGGACATATGGGACATCTAGGACGTCTGGGACATCTGGGACATTAAGGACATATGAGACATTTAGGACGCCTGGGACATTAGTGACATATGGGACATATGGGACATCTGGGACGCCTGGGACATATGGGACATCTAAGACGTCTGGGAGGTTAAGGACATATGGGACATCTAGGACGTCTGGGACATCTGGGACATTAAGGACATATGAGACATTTAGGACGCCTGGGACATTAGTGACATATGGGACATATGGGACATCTGGGACGCCTGGGACATCTGGGACATATGGGACATATGGGACGTCTGAGACGTCTGGGACGTTAGGGACATGTGGGACCTCTGGGACGTCTGAAACGTTAAGGACATGTGGGACATCTAGGACGTCTGGGACGTCTGGGACGTTGAGGACTTATGGGACATTTAGGACGCCTGGGACATTAAGGACATATGGGACATTTAGGACGTCTGGGACGTCTGGGACGTTAGGGACATACGGGACAGCTGGGACGTCTGGGACGTTAGGGGCATATGGGACATTTAGGACGTCTGGGACGTTAGGGACATATGGAACATCTAGGACGTCTGGGACGTTAAGGACATATGGGACATCTAGGACGTCTGGGACATCTGGGACATTAAGGACATATGAGACATTTAGGACGCCTGGGACATTAGGACATATGGAACATATAGGACATCTGGGACGTTAGGGACATATGGGACATCTAAGACGTCTGGGACGTTAAGGACATATGGGACATCTAGGACGTCTGGGACATCTGGGACATTAAGGACATATGAGACATTTAGGACGCCTGGGACATTAGTGACATATGGGACATATGGGACATCTGGGACGCCTGGGACATCTGGGACATATGGGACATATGGGACGTCTGAGACGTCTGGGACGTTAGGGACATGTGGGACATCTGGGACGTCTCAAACGTTAAGGACATGTGGGACATCTAGGACGTCTGGGACGTCTCGGACGTTGAGGACTTATGGGACATTTAGGACGCCTGGGACATTAAGGACATATGGGACATTTAGGACGTCTGGGACGTTAGGGACATATGGAACATCTAGGACGCCTGGGACATTAGGGACAAATGGGATATATGAGACATCTGGGACGTCTGGGACGTTAAGGACATATGGGACATCTAGGACGTCTGGTACGTTAGGGACATATGGGACATCTAGGACGTCTGGGACGTCTGGGACGTTAGGGACATACGCGACAGCTGGGACGTCTGGGACGTTAGGGACATATGGGACATTTAGGACGTCTGGGACGTCTGGGACGTTAGGGACATACGGGACAGCTGGGACGTCTGGGACGTTAGGGGCATATGGGACATTTAGGACGTCTGGGACGCCTGGGACATCTGGGACATATGGGACATATGGGACGTCTGAGACGTCTGGGACGTTAGGGACATGTGGGACATCTGGGACGTCTGAAACGTTAAGGACATGTGGGACATCTAGGACGTCTGGGACGTCTGGGACGTTGAGGACTTATGGGACATTTAGGACGCCTGGGACATTAAGGACATATGGGACATTTAGGACGTCTGGGACGTTAGGGACATATGGAACATCTAGGACGCCTGGGACATTAGGGACAAATGGGATATATGAGACATCTGGGACGTCTGGGACGTTAAGGACATATGGGACATCTAGGACGTCTGGTACGTTAGGGACATATGGGACATCTAGGACGTCTGGGACGTCTGGGACGTTAGGGACATACGCGACAGCTGGGACGTCTGGGACGTTAGGGACATATGGGACATTTAGGACGTCTGGGACGTCTGGGACGTTAGGGACATACGGGACAGCTGGGACGTCTGGGACGTTAGGGGCATATGGGACATTTAGGACGTCTGGGACGTTAGGGACATATGGAACATCTAGGACGCTTGGGACATTAGGGACATATGGAACATATGGGACATCTGGGACGTCTGGGACGTTAGGGACATATGGAACATCTAAGACGTCTGGGACGTTAAGGACATATGGGACATCTAGGACGTCTGGGACATCTGGGACATTAAGGACATATGAGACATTTAGGACGCCTGGGACATTAGGGACATATGGGACATCTGGGACGTCTGGGACGTTAGGGACATACGGGACAGCTGGGACGTCTGGGACGTCTGGAACGTTAAGGACATACGGGACAGCTGGGACGTCTGGGACGTTAGGGACATATGGGACATTTAGGACGTCTGGGACGTCTGGGACGTTAGGGACATACGGGACAGCTGGAACGTCTGGGACGTTAGGGGCATATGGGACATTTAGGACGTCTGGGACGTTAGGGACATATGGAACATCTAGGACGCTTGGGACATTAGGGACATATGGAACATATGGGATATCTGGGACGTCTGGGACGTTAGGGACATATGGGACATCTAAGACGTCTGGGACGTTAAGGACATATGGGACATCTAGGACGTCTGGGACATCTGGGACATTAAGGACATATGAGACATTTAGGACGCCTGGGACATTAGGGACATATGGGACATATGGGACATCTGGGACGCCTGGGACATCTGGGACATATGGGACATATGGGACGTCTGAGACGTCTGGGACATATAGGACATTGAGGATGTCTGGGACGTTAGGGACATATGGAACATATAGGACGCCTGGGACATTAGGGACATATGGGACATCTAAGACGTCTGGGACGTTAAGGACATATGGGACATCTAGGACGTCTGGGACATCTGGGACATTAAGGACATATGAGACATTTAGGACGCCTGGGACATTAGGGACATATGGGACATATGGGACATCTGGGACGCCTGGGACATCTGGGACATATGGGACATATGGGACGTCTGAGACGTCTGGGACATATAGGACATTGAGGATGTCTGGGACGTTAGGGACATATGGAACATATAGGACGCCTGGGACATTAGGGACATATGGGACATATGGGACATCTGAGACGTTAGGGACATATGGCACATCTAGGACGCCTGGGACATTAGAAACATATGGGACATATGGGACATCTGAGACGTTAGGGACATATGGCACATCTAGGACGTCTGGGACGTCTGGGACGTTAGGGACATACGGGACAGCTGGGACGTCTGGGACGTTAGGGACATATGGAACATCTAGGACGCCTGGGACATTAGAAACATATGGGACATATGAGACATCTGGGACGTTTGGGACGTTAGGGACATATGGGACATCTCGCACGTCTGGGACGTTAAGGACATATGGGACATTTAGGACACCTGGGACATTAGGGACATATGGGACATATAGGACGCCTGGGACATTAGGGACATATGGGACATATGGGACATTTGGGACGTCTGGGACGTTAGAGACATATGGGACATTTGGGACGTCTGGGACGTTAAGGACATATAAGACATCTAGGACGTCTGGGACGTCTGGGACGTTAAGGACATATGGGGCATTTAGGACGTCTGGGATGTTAGGGTCATATGGATGATCTATAACGCCTGGGACATTAGGGACATATGGGACGTATGGGACATCTGGGACGTCTGGGATGTTAGGAACATATGGGACATTTAGGACGTCTGGGACGTTAGGGACATATGGGGCCTTTAGGACGTCTGGGACGTCTGGGACGTTAGGGACATACGGGACAGCTGGGACGTCTGGGACGTTAAGGACATATGGGACATCTAGGACGTCTGGGACATCTGGGACATTAAGGACATATGAGACATTTAGGACGCCTGGGACATTAGGGACATATGGGACATCTGGGACGTCTGGGACGTTAGGGACATACGGGACAGCTGGGACGTCTGGGACGTCTGGAACGTTAGGGACATACGGGACAGCTGGGACGTCTGGGACGTTTGGGACATATGGGACATTTAGGACGTCTGAGACGTCTGGGACGTTAGGGACATACGGGACAGCTGGGACGTCTGGGACGTTAGGGGCATATGGGACATTTAGGACGTCTGGGACGTTAGGGACATATGGGACATCTGGGACGACTGGGACATCTGGGACATATGGGACATATGGGACGTCTGAGACGTCTGGGACATATAGGACATTTAGGATGTCTGGGCCGTTAGGGACATATGAAACATATAGGACGCCTGGGACATTAGGGACATATGGGACATATGGGACATCTGAGACGTTAGGGACATAAGGGACATCTAGGACGTCTGGGACGTCTGGGACGTTAGGGACATACGGGACAGCTGGGACGTCTGGGACGTTAGGGACATATGGAACATCTAGGACGCCTGGGACATTAGAAACATATGGGACATATGAGACATCTGGGACGTTTGGGACGATAGGGACATATGGGACATCTCGCACGTCTGGGACGTTAAGGACATATGGGACATTTAGGACACCTGCGACATTAGGGACATATGGGACATCTAGGACGCCTGGGACATTAGGGACATATGGGACATATGGGACATTTGGGACGTCTGGGACGTTAGAGACATATGGGACATTTGGGACGTCTGGGACGTTAAGGACATATAAGACATCTTGGACGTCTGGGACGTCTGGGACGTTAAGGACATATGGGGCATTTAGGACGTCTGGGATGTTAGGGTCATATGGATGATCTATAAGGCCTGGGACATTAGAGACGTATGGGACGTATGGGACATCTGGGACGTCTGGGATGTTAGGGACATATGGGACATTTAGGACGTCTGGGACGTTAGGGACATATGGAACATCTAGGACGCCTGGGACATTAGGGACATGTGGGACAAATGGGACATCTGGGACGTCTGGGACGTTAGGGACATATGGAACATCTAAGACGTCTGGGACGTTAAGGACATATGGGACATCTAGGACGTCTGGGACGTCTGGAACGTTAGGGACATACAGGACAGCTGGGACGTCTGGGACGTTAGGGACATATGGGACATTTAGGACGTCTGGGACGTCTGGGACGTTAGGGACATACGGGACAGCTGGGACGTCTGGGACGTTAGGGGCATATGGGACATTTAGGACGTCTGGGACGTTAGGGACATATGGAACATCTAGGACACTTGGGACATTAGGACATATGGAACATATAGGACATCTGGGACGTTAGGGACATATGGGACATCTAAGACGTCTGGGACGTTAAGGACATATGGGACATCTAGGACGTCTGGGACATCTGGGACATTAAGGACATATGAGACATTTAGGACGCCTGGGACATTAGTGACATATGGGACATATGGGACATCTGGGACGCCTGGGACATCTGGGACATATGGGACATATGGGACGTCTGAGACGTCTGGGACGTTAGGGACATGTGGGACATCTGGGACGTCTGAAACGTTAAGGACATGTGGGACATCTAAGACGTCTGGGACGTCTGAGACGTTGAGGACTTATGGGACATTTAGGACGCCTGGGACATTAAGGACATATGGGACATTTAGGACGTCTGGGACGTTAGGGACATATGGAACATCTAGGACGCCTGGGACATTAGGGACAAATGGGATATATGAGACATCTGGGACGTCTGGGACGTTAAGGACATATGGGACATCTAGGACGTCTGGGACGTTAGGGACATATGAGACATTTAGGACGTCTGGGACGTCTGGGACGTTAGGGACATACGCGACAGCTGGGACGTCTGGGACGTTAGGGACATATAGGACATTTAGGACGTCTGGGACGTCTGGGACGTTAGGGACATACGGGACAGCTGGGACGTTAGGGGCATATGGGACATTTAGGACGTCTGGGACGTTAGGGACATATGGAACATCTAGGACGCTTGGGACATTAGGGACATATGGAACATATGGGACATCTGGGACGTCTGGCACGTTAGGGACATATGGAACATCTAAGACGTCTGGGACGTTAAGGACATATGGGACATCTAGGACGTCTGGGACATCTGGGACATTAAGGACATATGAGACATTTAGGACGCCTGGGACATTAGGGACATATGGGACATCTGGGACGTCTGGGACGTTAGGGACATACGGGACAGCTGGGACGTCTGGGACGTCTGGAACGTTAAGAACATACGGGACAGCTGGGACGTCTGGGACGTTAGGGACATATGGGACATTTAGGACGTCTGGGACGTCTGGGACGTTAGGGACATACGGGACAGCTGGAACGTCTGGGACGTTAGGGGCATATGGGACATTTAGGACGTCTGGGACGTTAGGGACATATGGAACATCTAGGACGCTTGGGACATTAGGGACATATGGAACATATGGGACATCTGGGACGTCTGGGACGTTAGGGACATATGGGACATCTAAGACGTCTGGGACGTTAAGGACATATGGGACATCTAGGACGTCTGGGACATCTGGGACATTAAGGACATATGAGACATTTAGGACGCCTGGGACATTAGGGACATATGGGACATATGGGACATCTGGGACGCCTGGGACATCTGGGACATATGGGACATATGGGACGTCTGAGACGTCTGGGACATATAGGACATTGAGGATGTCTGGGACGTTAGGGACATATGGAACATATAGGACGCCTGGGACATTAGGGACATATGGGACATATGGGACATCTGAGACGTTAGGGACATATGGCACATCTAGGACGCCTGGGACATTAGAAACATATGGGACATATGAGACATCTGGGACGTTTGGGACGTTAGGGACATATGGGACATCTCGCACGTCTGGGACGTTAAGGACATATGGGACATTTAGGACACCTGGGACATTAGGGACATATGGGACATATAGGACGCCTGGGACATTAGGGACATATGGGACATATGGGACATTTGGGACGTCTGGGACGTTAGAGACATATGGGACATTTGGGACGTCTGGGACGTTAAGGACATATAAGACATCTAGGACGTCTGGGACGTCTGGGACGTTAAGGACATATGGGGCATTTAGGACGTCTGGGATGTTAGGGTCATATGGATGATCTATAACGCCTGGGACATTAGGGACATATGGGACGTATGGGACATCTGGGACGTCTGGGATGTTAGGAACATATGGGACATTTAGGACGTCTGGGACGTTAGGGACATATGGAACATCTAGGACGCCTGGGACATTAGGGACATGTGGGACATTTAGGATGTCTGGGACGTCTGGGACGTTAGGGACATATGGGACATCTAGGACGTCTGGGACATCTGGGACATTAAGGATATATGAGACATTTAGGACGCCTGGGACATTAGGGACATATAGGACATCTGGGACGTCTGGGACGTCTGGAACGTTAGGGACATACGGGACAGCTGGGACGTCTGGGACGTTAGGGACATATGGGACATTTAGGACGTCTGGGACGTCTGGGACGTTAGGGACATACGGGACATTTAGGACGTCTGGGACGTTAGGGACATATGGAACATCTAGGACGCTTGGGACATTAGGGACATATGGAACATATGGGACATCTGGGACGTCTGGGACGTTAGGGACATATGGGACATCTAAGACGTCTGGGACGTTAAGGACATATGGGACATCTAGGACGTCTGGGACATCTGGGACATTAAGGACATATGAGACATTTAGGACGTATGGGACATTAGGGACATATGGGACATATGGGACATTTGGGACGCCTGGGACATCTGGGACATATGGGACATATGGGACGTCTGAGACGTCTGGGACATATAGGACATTTAGGATGTCTGGGACGTTAGGGACATATGGAACATATAGGACGCCTGGGACATTAGGGACATATGGGACATATGGGACATCTGAGACGTTAGGGACATATGGCACATCTAGGACGTCTGGGACGTCTGGGACGTTAGGGACATATGGAACATCTAGGACGCCTGGGACATTAGAAACATATGGGACATATGAGACATCTGGGACGTTTGGGACGTTAGGGACATATGGGACATCTCGCACGTCTGGGACGTTAAAGACATATGGGACATTTAGGACACCTGGGACATTACGGACATATGGGACATCTAGGACGCCTGGGACATTAGGGACATATGGGACATATGGGACATTTGTGACGTCTGGGACGTTAGAGACATATGGGACATTTGGGACGTCTGGGACGTTAAGGACATATAAGACATCTAGGACGTCTGGGACGTCTGGGACGTTAAGGACATATGGGGCATTTAGGACGTCTGGGATGTTAGGGTCATATGGATGATCTATAACGCCTGGGACATTAGAGACATATGGGACGTATGGGACATCTGGGACGTCTGGGATGTTAGGAACATATGGGACATTTAGGACGTCTGGGACGTTAGGGACATATGGAACATCTAGGACGCCTGGGACATTAGGGTCATGTGGGACAAATGGGACATCTGGGACGTCTGGGACGTTAGGGACATATGGGACATTTAGGACTTCTGGGACGATAGGGACATATGGAACATCTAGGACGCCTGGGACATTAGGAACATGTGGGACAAATGGGACATCTGGGACGTCTGGGATGTTAGGGACATATGGGACATTTAGGACGTCTGGGACGTTAGGGACATATGGAACATCTAGGACGCCTGAGACATTAGGGACATGTGGGACAAATGGGACATCTGGGACGACTGGGACGTTAGGGACATATGGGACATCTAAGACGTCTGGGACGTTAAGGACATATGGGCCATTTAGGACGTCTGGGACATCTGGGACATTAAGGACATATGAGACATTTAGGACGTCTGGGACGTTAGGGACATACGGGACAGCTGGGACGTCTGGGACGTTAAGGACATATGGGACATCTAGGACGTCTGGGACATCTGGGACATTAAAGACATATGAGACATTTAGGACGCCTGGGACATTAGGGACATATGGGACATATGGGACATTTGGGACGTCTGGGACGTTAGAGACATATGAAACATTTGGGACGCCTGGGACATCTGGGACATATGGGACATATGGGACGTCTAAGACGTCTGGGACATATAGGACATTTAGGATGTCTGGGACGTTAGGGACATATGGAACATATAGAACGCCTGGGACATTAGGGACATATGGGACATATGGGACATCTGAGACGTTAGGGACATATGGCACATCTAGGACGTCTGGGACGTCTGGGACGTTAGGGACATACGGGACAGCTGGGACGTCTGGGACGTTAGGGACATATGGAACATCTAGGACGCCTGGGACATTAGAAACATATGGGACATATGAGACATCTGGGACGTTTGGGACGTTAGGGACATATGGGACATCTCGCACGTCTGGGACGTTAAGGACATATGGGACATTTAGGACACCTGGGACATTAGGGACATATGGGACAGCTAGGACGCCTGGGACATTAGGGACATATGGGACATATGGGACATTTGGGACGTCTGGGACGTTAGAGACATATGAAACATTTGGGACGTCTGGGACGTTAAGGACATATAAGACATCTAAGACGTCTGGGACGTCTGGGACGTTAAGGACATATGGGGCATTTAGGACGTCTAGGATGTTAGTGTCATATGGATGATCTATAACGCCTGGGACATTAGGGACATATGGGACGTATGGGACATCTGGGACGTCTGGGATGTTAGGAACTTATGGGACATTTAGGACGTCTGGGACGTTAGGGACATATGGAACATCTAGGACGCCTGGGACGTTAGGGACATGTGGGACAAATAGGACATCTGGGACGTCTGGGACGTTAGGGACATATGGGACATTTAGGACTTCTGGGACGTTAGGGACATATGGAACATCTAGGACGCCTGGGATATTAGGGACATGTGGGACAAATGGGACATCTGGGACGTCTGGGATGTTAGGGACATATGGGACATTTAGGACGTCTGGGACGTTAGGGACATATGGAACATCTAGGACGCCTGGGACATTAGGGACATGTGGGACAAATGGGACATCTGGGACGACTGGGACGTTAGGGACATATGGGACATCTAAGACGTCTGGGACGTTAAGGACATATGGGCCATCTAGGACGTCTGGGACATCTGGGACATTAAGGACATATGAGACATTTAGGACGCCTGGGACATTAGGGACATATGGGACGTATGGGACATCTGGGACAAATGGGACATTAGGGACATATGGGACATATGGGACATCTGGGACGTTTGGGACGTCTAAGACGTTAGGGCATATAGGACATCTAAGACGTCTGGGACGTTAGGGACATATGGGACATCTAAGACGTCTGGGACGTCTGGAACGTTAGGGACATACGGAACAGCTGGGACGTCTGGGACGTTAGGGACATATGGGACCTTTAGGACGTCTGGGACGTCTGGGACGTTAGGGACATACGGGACAGCTGGGACGTCTGGGACGTTAAGGACATATGGGACATCTAGGACGTCTGGGACATCTGGGACATTAAGTACATATGAGACATTTAGGACGCCTGGGACATTAGGGACATATGGGACATCTGGGACGTCTGGGACGTTAGGGACATACGGGACAGCTGGGACGTCTGGGACGTCTGGAACGTTAGAGCCATACGGGACAGCTGGGACGTCTGGGACGTTAGGGACATATGGGACATTTAGGACGTCTGGGACGTCTGGGACGTTAGGGACATACGGGACAGCTGGGACGTCTGGGACGTTAGGGGCATATGGGACATTTAGGACGTCTGGGACGTTAGGGACATATGGAACATCTAGGACGCTTGGGACATTAGGGACATATGGAACATATGGGACATCTGGGACGTCTGGGACGTTAGGGACATATGGGACATCTAAGACGTCTGGGACATTAAGGACATATGGGACATCTAGGACGTCTGGGACATCTGGGACATTAAGGACATATGAGACATTTAGGACGCCTGGGACATTAGGGACATATGGGACATATGGGACATTTGGGACGCCTGGGACATCTGGGACATATGGGACATATGGGACGTCTGAGACGTCTGGGACATATAGGACATTTAGGATGTCTGGGACGTTAGGGACATATGGAACCAATAGGACGCCTGGGACATTAGGGACATATGGGACATATAGGACATCTGGGACGTTAGGGACATATGGGACATCTAAAACGTCTGGAACGTTAAGGACATATGGGACATCTAGGACGTCTGGGACATCTGGGACATTAAGGACATATGAGACAATTTGGGACGCCTGGGACATTAGGGACATATGGGACATATGGGACATCTGGGACGCCTGGGACATCTGGGACATATGGGACATATGGGACGTCTGAGACGTCTGGGACGTTAGGGACATGTGGGACATCTGGGACGTCTGAAACGTTAAGGACATGTGGGACATCAAGGACGTCTGGGACGTCTGGGACGTTGAGGACTTATGGGACATTTAGGACGCCTGGGACATTAAGGACATATGGGACATTTAGGACGTCTGGGACGTTAGGGACATATAAAACATCTAGGACGCCTGGGACATTAGGGACAAATGGGATATATGAGACATCTGGGACGTCTGGGAAGTTAAGGACATACAGGACATCTAGGACGTCTGGGACGTTAGGGACATATGGGACATCTAGGACGCCTGGGACGTCTGGGACGTTAGGGACATACGCGACAGCTGGGACGTCTGGGACGTTAGGGACATATGGGACATTTAGGACGTCTGGGACGTCTGGGACGTTAGGGACATACGGGACAGCTGGGACGTCTGGGACGTTAGGGGCATATGGGACATTTAGGACGTCTGGGACGTTAGGGACATATGGAACATCTAGGACGCTTGGGACATTAGGGACATATGGAACATATGGGACATCTGGGACGTCTGGGACGTTAGGGACATATGGAACATCTAAGACGTCTGGGACGTTAAGGACATATGGGACATCTAGGACGTCTGGGACATCTGGGACATTAAGGACATATGAGACATTTAGGACGCTTGGGACATTAGGGACATATGGGACATGTGGGACGTCTGGAACGTTAGGGACATACGGGACAGCTGGGACGTCTGGGACGTTAGGGACATATGGGACATTTAGGACGTCTGGGACGTCTGGGACGTTAGGGACATACGGGACAGCTGGGACGTCTGGGACGTTAGGGGCATATGGGACATTTAGGACGTCTGGGACGTTAGGGACATATGGAACATCTAGGACGCTTGGGACATTAGGGACATATGGAACATATGGGACATCTGGGACGTCTGGGACGTTAGGGACATATGGGACATCTAAGACGTCTGGGACGTTAAGGACATATGGGACTTCTAGGACGTCTGGGACATCTGGGACATTAAGGACATATGAGACATTTAGGACGCCTGGGACATTAGGGACATATGGGACATATGGGACATCTGGGACGCCTGGGACATCTGGGACATATGGGACATATGGGACGTCTGAGACGTCTGGGACATATAGGACATTGAGGATGTCTGAGACGTTAGGGACATATGGAACATATAGGACGCCTGGGACATTAGGGACATATGGGACATATGGGACATCTGAGACGTTAGGGACATATGGCACATCTAGGACGTCTGGGACGTCTGGGACGTTAGGGACATACGGGACAGCTGGGACGTCTGGGACGTTAGGGACATATGGAACATCTAGGACGCCTGGGACATTAGAAACATATGGGACATATGAGACATCTGGGACGTTTGGGACGTTAGGGACATATGGGACATTTCGCACGTCTGGGACGTTAAGGACATATGGGACATTTAGGACACCTGGGACATTAGGGACATATGGGACATCTAGGACGCCTGGGACATTAGGGACATATGGGACATATGGGACATTTGGGACGTCTGGGACGTTAGAGACATATGGGACATTTGGGACGTCTGAGACGTTAAGGACATATAAGACATCTAGGACGTCTGGGACGTCTGGGACGTTAAGGACATATGGGGCATTTAAGACGTCTGGGATGTTAGGGTCATATGGATGATCTATAACGCCTGGGACATTAGGGACATATGGGACGTATGGGACATCTAGGACGTCTGGGACATCTGGGACATTAAGGACATATGAGACATTTAGGACGTATGGGACATTAGGGACATATGGGACATATGGGACATTTGGGACGCCTGGGACATCTGGGACATATGGGACATATGGGACGTCTGAGACGTCTGGGACATATAGGACATTTAGGATGTCTGGGACGTTAGGGACATATGGAACATATAGGACGCCTGGGACATTAGGGACATATGGGACATATGGGACATCTGAGACGTTAGGGACATATGGCACATCTAGGACGTCTGGGACGTCTGGGACGTTAGGGACATATGGAACATCTAGGACGCCTGGGACATTAGAAACATATGGGACATATGAGACATCTGGGACGTTTGGGACGTTAGGGACATATGGGACATCTCGCACGTCTGGGACGTTAAAGACATATGGGACATTTAGGACACCTGGGACATTACGGACATATGGGACATCTAGGACGCCTGGGACATTAGGGACATATGGGACATATGGGACATTTGTGACGTCTGGGACGTTAGAGACATATGGGACATTTGGGACGTCTGGGACGTTAAGGACATATAAGACATCTAGGACGTCTGGGACGTCTGGGACGTTAAGGACATATGGGGCATTTAGGACGTCTGGGATGTTAGGGTCATATGGATGATCTATAACGCCTGGGACATTAGAGACATATGGGACGTATGGGACATCTGGGACGTCTGGGATGTTAGGAACATATGGGACATTTAGGACGTCTGGGACGTTAGGGACATATGGAACATCTAGGACGCCTGGGACATTAGGGTCATGTGGGACAAATGGGACATCTGGGACGTCTGGGACGTTAGGGACATATGGGACATTTAGGACTTCTGGGACGATAGGGACATATGGAACATCTAGGACGCCTGGGACATTAGGAACATGTGGGACAAATGGGACATCTGGGACGTCTGGGATGTTAGGGACATATGGGACATTTAGGACGTCTGGGACGTTAGGGACATATGGAACATCTAGGACGCCTGAGACATTAGGGACATGTGGGACAAATGGGACATCTGGGACGACTGGGACGTTAGGGACATATGGGACATCTAAGACGTCTGGGACGTTAAGGACATATGGGCCATTTAGGACGTCTGGGACATCTGGGACATTAAGGACATATGAGACATTTAGGACGTCTGGGACGTTAGGGACATACGGGACAGCTGGGACGTCTGGGACGTTAAGGACATATGGGACATCTAGGACGTCTGGGACATCTGGGACATTAAGGACATATGAGACATTTAGGACGCCTGGGACATTAGGGACATATGGGACATATGGGACATTTGGGACGTCTGGGACGTTAGAGACATATGAAACATTTGGGACGCCTGGGACATCTGGGACATATGGGACATATGGGACGTCTAAGACGTCTGGGACATATAGGACATTTAGGATGTCTGGGACGTTAGGGACATATGGAACATATAGAACGCCTGGGACATTAGGGACATATGGGACATATGGGACATCTGAGACGTTAGGGACATATGGCACATCTAGGACGTCTGGGACGTCTGGGACGTTAGGGACATACGGGACAGCTGGGACGTCTGGGACGTTAGGGACATATGGAACATCTAGGACGCCTGGGACATTAGAAACATATGGGACATATGAGACATCTGGGACGTTTGGGACGTTAGGGACATATGGGACATCTCGCACGTCTGGGACGTTAAGGACATATGGGACATTTAGGACACCTGGGACATTAGGGACATATGGGACAGCTAGGACGCCTGGGACATTAGGGACATATGGGACATATGGGACATTTGGGACGTCTGGGACGTTAGAGACATATGAAACATTTGGGACGTCTGGGACGTTAAGGACATATAAGACATCTAAGACGTCTGGGACGTCTGGGACGTTAAGGACATATGGGGCATTTAGGACGTCTAGGATGTTAGTGTCATATGGATGATCTATAACGCCTGGGACATTAGGGACATATGGGACGTATGGGACATCTGGGACGTCTGGGATGTTAGGAACTTATGGGACATTTAGGACGTCTGGGACGTTAGGGACATATGGAACATCTAGGACGCCTGGGACGTTAGGGACATGTGGGACAAATGGGACATCTGGGACGTCTGGGACGTTAGGGACATATGGGACATTTAGGACTTCTGGGACGTTAGGGACATATGGAACATCTAGGACGCCTGGGATATTAGGGACATGTGGGACAAATGGGACATCTGGGACGTCTGGGATGTTAGGGACATATGGGACATTTAGGACGTCTGGGACGTTAGGGACATATGGAACATCTAGGACGCCTGGGACATTAGGGACATGTGGGACAAATGGGACATCTGGGACGACTGGGACGTTAGGGACATATGGGACATCTAAGACGTCTGGGACGTTAAGGACATATGGGCCATCTAGGACGTCTGGGACATCTGGGACATTAAGGACATATGAGACATTTAGGACGCCTGGGACATTAGGGACATATGGGACGTATGGGACATCTGGGACAAATGGGACATTAGGGACATATGGGACATATGGGACATCTGGGACGTTTGGGACGTCTAAGACGTTAGGGCATATAGGACATCTAAGACGTCTGGGACGTTAGGGACATATGGGACATCTAAGACGTCTGGGACGTCTGGAACGTTAGGGACATACGGAACAGCTGGGACGTCTGGGACGTTAGGGACATATGGGACCTTTAGGACGTCTGGGACGTCTGGGACGTTAGGGACATACGGGACAGCTGGGACGTCTGGGACGTTAAGGACATATGGGACATCTAGGACGTCTGGGACATCTGGGACATTAAGTACATATGAGACATTTAGGACGCCTGGGACATTAGGGACATATGGGACATCTGGGACGTCTGGGACGTTAGGGACATACGGGACAGCTGGGACGTCTGGGACGTCTGGAACGTTAGAGCCATACGGGACAGCTGGGACGTCTGGGACGTTAGGGACATATGGGACATTTAGGACGTCTGGGACGTCTGGGACGTTAGGGACATACGGGACAGCTGGGACGTCTGGGACGTTAGGGGCATATGGGACATTTAGGACGTCTGGGACGTTAGGGACATATGGAACATCTAGGACGCTTGGGACATTAGGGACATATGGAACATATGGGACATCTGGGACGTCTGGGACGTTAGGGACATATGGGACATCTAAGACGTCTGGGACATTAAGGACATATGGGACATCTAGGACGTCTGGGACATCTGGGACATTAAGGACATATGAGACATTTAGGACGCCTGGGACATTAGGGACATATGGGACATATGGGACATTTGGGACGCCTGGGACATCTGGGACATATGGGACATATGGGACGTCTGAGACGTCTGGGACATATAGGACATTTAGGATGTCTGGGACGTTAGGGACATATGGAACCAATAGGACGCCTGGGACATTAGGGACATATGGGACATATAGGACATCTGGGACGTTAGGGACATATGGGACATCTAAAACGTCTGGAACGTTAAGGACATATGGGACATCTAGGACGTCTGGGACATCTGGGACATTAAGGACATATGAGACAATTTGGGACGCCTGGGACATTAGGGACATATGGGACATATGGGACATCTGGGACGCCTGGGACATCTGGGACATATGGGACATATGGGACGTCTGAGACGTCTGGGACGTTAGGGACATGTGGGACATCTGGGACGTCTGAAACGTTAAGGACATGTGGGACATCAAGGACGTCTGGGACGTCTGGGACGTTGAGGACTTATGGGACATTTAGGACGCCTGGGACATTAAGGACATATGGGACATTTAGGACGTCTGGGACGTTAGGGACATATAAAACATCTAGGACGCCTGGGACATTAGGGACAAATGGGATATATGAGACATCTGGGACGTCTGGGAAGTTAAGGACATACAGGACATCTAGGACCTCTGGGACGTTAGGGACATATGGGACATCTAGGACGCCTGGGACGTCTGGGACGTTAGGGACATACGCGACAGCTGGGACGTCTGGGACGTTAGGGACATATGGGACATTTAGGACGTCTGGGACGTCTGGGACGTTAGGGACATACGGGACAGCTGGGACGTCTGGGACGTTAGGGGCATATGGGACATTTAGGACGTCTGGGACGTTAGGGACATATGGAACATCTAGGACGCTTGGGACATTAGGGACATATGGAACATATGGGACATCTGGGACGTCTGGGACGTTAGGGACATATGGAACATCTAAGACGTCTGGGACGTTAAGGACATATGGGACATCTAGGACGTCTGGGACATCTGGGACATTAAGGACATATGAGACATTTAGGACGCTTGGGACATTAGGGACATATGGGACATGTGGGACGTCTGGAACGTTAGGGACATACGGGACAGCTGGGACGTCTGGGACGTTAGGGACATATGGGACATTTAGGACGTCTGGGACGTCTGGGACGTTAGGGACATACGGGACAGCTGGGACGTCTGGGACGTTAGGGGCATATGGGACATTTAGGACGTCTGGGACGTTAGGGACATATGGAACATCTAGGACGCTTGGGACATTAGGGACATATGGAACATATGGGACATCTGGGACGTCTGGGACGTTAGGGACATATGGGACATCTAAGACGTCTGGGACGTTAAGGACATATGGGACTTCTAGGACGTCTGGGACATCTGGGACATTAAGGACATATGAGACATTTAGGACGCCTGGGACATTAGGGACATATGGGACATATGGGACATCTGGGACGCCTGGGACATCTGGGACATATGGGACATATGGGACGTCTGAGACGTCTGGGACATATAGGACATTGAGGATGTCTGAGACGTTAGGGACATATGGAACATATAGGACGCCTGGGACATTAGGGACATATGGGACATATGGGACATCTGAGACGTTAGGGACATATGGCACATCTAGGACGTCTGGGACGTCTGGGACGTTAGGGACATACGGGACAGCTGGGACGTCTGGGACGTTAGGGACATATGGAACATCTAGGACGCCTGGGACATTAGAAACATATGGGACATATGAGACATCTGGGACGTTTGGGACGTTAGGGACATATGGGACATTTCGCACGTCTGGGACGTTAAGGACATATGGGACATTTAGGACACCTGGGACATTAGGGACATATGGGACATCTAGGACGCCTGGGACATTAGGGACATATGGGACATATGGGACATTTGGGACGTCTGGGACGTTAGAGACATATGGGACATTTGGGACGTCTGAGACGTTAAGGACATATAAGACATCTAGGACGTCTGGGACGTCTGGGACGTTAAGGACATATGGGGCATTTAAGACGTCTGGGATGTTAGGGTCATATGGATGATCTATAACGCCTGGGACATTAGGGACATATGGGACGTATGGGACATCTAGGACGTCTGGGATGTTAGGAACATATGGGACATTTAGGACGTCTGGGACGTTAGGGACATATGGAACATCTAGGACGCCTGAGACATTAGGGACATGTGGGACAAATGGGACATCTGGGACGTCTGGGACGTTAGGGACATATGGGACATTTAGGACTTCTGGGACGTTAGGGACATATGGGACATCTAGGACGCCTGGGACATTAGGGACATGTGGGACAAATGGGACATCTGGGACGTCTGGGATGTTAGGGACATATGGGACATTTAGGACGTCTGGGACGTTAGGGACATATGGAACATCTAGGACGCCTGGGACATTAGGGACATGTGGGACAAATGGGACATCTGGGACGACTGGGACGTTAGGGACATATGGGACATCTAAGACGTCTGGGACGTTAAGGACATATGGGCCATCTAGGACGTCTGGGACATCTGGGACATTAAGGACATATGAGACATTTAAGACGCCTGGGACATTAGGGACATATGGGACGTATGGGGCATCTGGGACAAATGGGACATTAGGGACATATGGGACATATGGGACATCTGGGACGTTTGGGACGTCTAAGACGTTAGGGCATATAGGACATCTAGGACCTCTGGGACGTTAGGGACATACGGGACATCTAGGACGTCTGGGACGTCTGGAACGTTAGGGACATATGGGGCCTTTAGGACGTCTGGGACGTCTGGGACGTTAGGGACATACGGGACAGCTGGGACGTCTGGGACGTTAAGGACATATGGGACATCTAGGACGTCTGGGACATCTGGGACATTAAGGACATATGAGACATTTAGGACGCCTGGGACATTAGGGACATATGGGACATCTGGGACGTCTGGGACGTTAGGGACATACGGGACAGCTGGGACGTCTGCGACGTCTGGAACGTTAGGGACATACGGGACAGCTGGGACGTCTGGGACGTTAGGGACATATGGGACATTTAGGACGTCTGGGACGTCTGGGACGTTAGGGACATACGGGACAGCTGGGACGTCTGGGACGTTAGGGGCATATGGGACATTTAGGACGTCTGGGACGTTAGGGACATATGGGACATTTGGGACGACTGGGACATCTGGGACATATGGGTCATATGGGACGTCTGAGACGTCTGGGACATATAGGACATTTAGGATGTCTGGGACGTTAGGGACATATGGAACATATAGGACGCCTGGGACATTAGGGACATATGGGACATATGGGACATCTGAGACGTTAGGGACATATAGGACATCTAGGACGTCTGGGACGTCTGAGACGTTAGGGACATACGGGACAGCTGGGACGTCTGGGACGTTAGGGACATATGGAACATCTAGGACGCCTGGGACATTAGAAACATATGGGACATATGAGACATCTGGGACGTTTGGGACGTTAGGGACATATGGGACATCTCGCACGTCTGGGACGTTAAGGACATGTGGGACATTTAGGACACCTGGGACATTAGGGACGTATGGGACATCTAGGACGCCTGGGACATTAGGGACATATGAGACATATGGGACATTTGGGACGTCTGGGACGTTAGAGACATATGGGACATTTGGGACGTCTGGGACGTTAAGGACATATAAGACATCTAGGACGTCTGGGACGTCTGGGACGTCTGGGACGTTAAGGACATATGGGCCATCTAGGACGTCTGGGACATCTGGGACATTAAGGACATATGAGACATTTAGGACGCCTGGGACATTAGGGACATATGGGACATATGGGACGTCTGAGACGTCTGGGACATATAGGACATTTAGGATGTCTGGGACGTTAGGGACATATGGAACATATAGAACGCCTGGGACGTTAGGGACATATGGGACATATGGGACATCTGAGACGTTAGGGACATATGGCACATCTAGGACGTCTGGGACGTCTGGGACGTTAGGGACATACGGGACAGCTGGGACGTCTGGGACGTTAGGGACATATGGAACATCTAGGACGCCTGGGACATTAGAAACATATGGGACATATGAGACATCTGGGACGTTTGGGACGTTAGGGACATATGGGACATCTCGCACGTCTGGGTCGTTAAGGACATATGGGACATTTAGGACACCTGGGACATTAGGGACATATGGGACATCTAGGACGCCTGGGACATTAGGGACATATGGGACATATGGGACATCTGGGACGACTGGGACGTTAGGGACATATGGGACATCTAAGACGTCTGGGACGTTAAGGACATATGGGCCATCTAGGACGTCTGGGACATCTGGGACATTAAGGACATATGAGACATTTAGGACGCCTGGGACATTAGGGACATATGGGACGTATGGGACATCTGGGACAAATGAGACATTAGGGACATATGGGACATATGGGACATCTGGGACGTTTGGGACGTCTAAAACGTTAGGGCATATAGGACATCTAGGACGTCTGGGACGTTAGGGACATATGGGACATCTAGGACGTCTTGGACGTCTGGAACGTTAGGGACATACGGAACAGCTGGGACGTCTGGGACGTTAGGGACATATGGGACCTTTAGGACGTCTGGGACGTCTGGGACGTTAGAGACATATGGGACATTTGGGACGTCTGGGACGTTAAGGACATATAAGACAGCTAGGACGTCTGGGACGTCTGGGACGTTAAGGACATATGGGGCATTTAGGACGTCTGGGATGTTAGGGTCATATGGATGATCTATAACGCCTGGGACATTAGGGACATATGGGACGTATAGGACATCTGGGACGTCTGGGATGTTAGGAACATATGGGACATTTAGGACGTCTGGGACGTTAGGGACATATGGAACATCTAGGACGCCTGGGACATTAGGGACATGTGGAACAAATGGGACATCTGGGACGTCTGGGACGTTAGGGACATATGGGACATTTAGGACTTCTGGGACGTTAGGGACATATGGAACATCTAGGACGCCTGGGACATTAGGGACATGTGGGACAAATGGGACATCTGGGACGTCTGGGATGTTAGGGACATATGGGACATTTAGGACGTCTGGGACGTTAGGGACATATGGAACATCTAGGACGCCTGGGACATTAGGGACATGTGGGACAAATTGGACATCTGGGACGACTGGGACGTTAGGGACATATGGGACATCTAAGACGTCTGGGACGTTAAGGACATATGGGCCATCTAGGACGTCTGGGACATCTGGGACATTAAGGACATATGAGACATTTAGGACGCCTGGGACATTAGGGACATATGGGACGTATGGGACATCTGGGACAAATGGGACATTAGGGACATATGGGACATATGGGACATCTGGGACTTTTGGGACGTCTAAGACGTTAGGGCATATAGGACATCTAGGACGTCTGGGACGTTAGGGACATATGGGACATCTAGGACGTCTGGGACGTCTGGAACGTTAGGGACATACGGGACAGCTGGGACGTCTGGGACGTTAGGGACATATGGGACCTTTAGGACGTCTGGGACGTCTGGGACGTTAGGGACATACGGGACAGCTGGGACGTCTGGGACGTTAAGGACATATGGGACATCTAGGACGTCTGGGACATCTGGGACATTAAGGACATATGAGACATTTAGGACGCCTGGGACATTAGGGACATATGGGACATCTGGGACGTCTGGGACGTTAGGGACATACGGGACAGCTGGGACGTCTGGGACGTCTGGAACGTTAGGGACATACGGGACAGCTGGGACGTCTGGGACGTTAGGGACATATGGGACATTTAGGACGTCTGGGACGTCTGGGACGTTAGGGACATACGGGACAGCTGGGACGTCTGGGACGTTAGGGGCATATGGGACATTTAGGACGTCTGGGACGTTAGGGACATATGGGACATCTGGGACGACTGGGACATCTGGGACATATGGGACATATGGGACGTCTGAGACGTCTGGGACATATAGGACATTTAGGATGTCTGGGACGTCTGGGACGTTAAGGACATATGGGACATCTAGGACGTCTGGGACATCTGGGACATTAAGGATATATGAGACATTTAGGACGCCTGGGACATTAGGGACATATAGGACATCTGGGACGTCTGGGACGTCTGGAACGTTAGGGACATACGGGACAGCTGGGACGTCTGGGACGTTAGGGACATATGGGACATTTAGGACGTCTGGGACGTCTGGGACGTTAGGGACATACGGGACAGCTGGGACGTCTGGGACGTTAGGGGCATATGGGACATTTAGGACGTCTGGGACGTTAGGGACATATGGAACATCTAGGACGCTTGGGACATTAGGGACATATGGAACATATGGGACATCTGGGACGTCTGGGACGTTAGGGACATATGGGACATCTAAGACGTCTGGGACGTTAAGGACATATGGGACATCTAGGACGTCTGGGACATCTGGGACATTAAGGACATATGAGACATTTAGGACGCCTGGGACATTAGGGACATATGGGACATATGGGACATTTGGGACGCCTGGGACATCTGGGACATATGGGACATATGGGACGTCTGAGACGTCTGGGACATATAGGACATTTAGGATGTCTGGGACGTTAGGGACATATGGAACATATAGGACGCCTGGGACATTAGGGACATATGGGACATATGGGACATCTGAGACGTTAGGGACATATGGCACATCTAGGACGTCTGGGACGTCTGGGACGTTAGGGACATATGGAACATCTAGGACGCCTGGGACATTAGAAACATATGGGACATATGAGACATCTGGGACGTTTGGGACGTTAGGGACATATGGGACATCTCGCACGTCTGGGACGTTAAAGACATATGGGACATTTAGGACACCTGGGACATTAGGGACATATGGGACATCTAGGACGCCTGGGACATTAGGGACATATGGGACATATGGGACATTTGTGACGTCTGGGACGTTAGAGACATATGGGACATTTGGGACGTCTGTTACGTTAAGGACATATAAGACATCTAGGACGTCTGGGACGTCTGGGACGTTAAGGACATATGGGGCATTTAGGACGTCTGGGATGTTAGGGTCATATGGATGATCTATAACGCCTGGGACATTAGGGACATATGGGACGTATGGGACATCTGGGACGTCTGGGATGTTAGGAACATATGGGACATTTAGGACGTCTGGGACGTTAGGGACATATGGAACATCTAGGACGCCTGGGACATTAGGGTCATGTGGGACAAATGGGACATCTGGGACGTCTGGGACGTTAGGGACATATGGGACATTTAGGACTTCTGGGACGATAGGGACATATGGAACATCTAGGACGCCTGGGACATTAGGAACATGTGGGACAAATGGGACATCTGGGACGTCTGGGATGTTAGGGACATATGGGACATTTAGGACGTCTGGGACGTTAGGGACATATGGAACATCTAGGACGCCTGAGACATTAGGGACATGTGGGACAAATGGGACATCTGGGACGACTGGGACGTTAGGGACATATGGGACATCTAAGACGTCTGGGACGTTAAGGACATATGGGCCATTTAGGACGTCTGGGACATCTGGGACATTAAGGACATATGAGACATTTAGGACGTCTGGGACGTTAGGGACATACGGGACAGCTGGGACGTCTGGGACGTTAAGGACATATGGGACATCTAGGACGTCTGGGACATCTGGGACATTAAGGACATATGAGACATTTAGGACGCCTGGGACATTAGGGACATATGGGACATCTGGGACGTCTGGGACGTTAGGGACATAAGGGACAGCTGGGACGTCTGGGACGTCTGGAACGTTAGGGACATACGGGACAGCTGGGACGTCTGGGACGTTAGGGGCATATGGGACATATGGGACATCTGGGACGTCTGGGACGTTAGGGACATATGGGACATTTAGGACGTCTGGGACGTCTGGGACGTTAGGGACATACGGGACAGCTGGGACGTCTGGGACGTTAGGGGCATATGGGACATATGGGACATCTGGGACGCCTGGGACATCTGGGACATATGGGACATATGGGACGTCTAAGACGTCTGGGACATATAGGACATTTAGGATGTCTGGGACGTTAGGGACATATGGAACATATAGAACGCCTGGGACATTAGGGACATATGGGACATATGGGACATTTGAGACGTTAGGGACATATGGCACATCTAGGACGTCTGGGACGTCTGGGACGTTAGGGACATACGGGACAGCTGGGACGTCTGGGACGTTAGGGACATATGGAACATCTAGGACGCCTGGGACATTAGAAACATATGGGACATATGAGACATCTGGGACGTTTGGGACGTTAGGGACATATGGGACATCTCGCACGTCTGGAACGTTAAGGACATATGGGACATTTAGGACACCTGGGACATTAGGGACATATGGGACAGCTAGGACGCCTGGGACATTAGGGACATATGGGACATATGGGACATTTGGGACGTCTGGGACGTTAGAGACATATGAAACATTTGGGACGTCTGGGACGTTAAGGACATATAAGACATCTAAGACGTCTGGGACGTCTGGGACGTTAAGGACATATGGGGCATTTAGGACGTCTAGGATGTTAGTGTCATATGGATGATCTATAACGCCTGGGACATTAGGGACATATGGGACGTATGGGACATCTGGGACGTCTGGGATGTTAGGAACTTATGGGACATTTAGGACGTCTGGGACGTTAGGGACATATGGAACATCTAGGACGCCTGGGACGTTAGGGACATGTGGGACAAATGGGACATCTGGGACGTCTGGGACGTTAGGGACATATGGGACATTTAGGACTTCTGGGACGTTAGGGACATATGGAACATCTAGGACGCCTGGGATATTAGGGACATGTGGGACAAATGGGACATCTGGGACGTCTGGGATGTTAGGGACATATGGGACATTTAGGACGTCTGGGACGTTAGGGACATATGGAACATCTAGGACGCCTGGGACATTAGGGACATGTGGGACAAATGGGACATCTGGGACGACTGGGACGTTAGGGACATATGGGACATCTAAGACGTCTGGGACGTTAAGGACATATGGGCCATCTAGGACGTCTGGGACATCTGGGACATTAAGGACATATGAGACATTTAGGACGCCTGGGACATTAGGGACATATGGGACGTATGGGACATCTGGGACAAATGGGACATTAGGGACATATGGGACATATGGGACATCTGGGACGTTTGGGACGTCTAAGACGTTAGGGCATATAGGACATCTAAGACGTCTGGGACGTTAGGGACATATGGGACATCTAGGACGTCTGGGACGTCTGGAACGTTAGGGACATACGGAACAGCTGGGACGTCTGGGACGTTAGGGACATATGGGACCTTTAGGACGTCTGGGACGTCTGGGACGTTAGGGACATACGGGACAGCTGGGACGTCTGGGACGTTAAGGACATATGGGACATCTAGGACGTCTGGGACATCTGGGACATTAAGTACATATGAGACATTTAGGACGCCTGGGACATTAGGGACATATGGGACATCTGGGACGTCTGGGACGTTAGGGACATACGGGACAGCTGGGACGTCTGGGACGTCTGGAACGTTAGAGCCATACGGGACAGCTGGGACGTCTGGGACGTTAGGTACATATGGGACATTTAGGACGTCTGGGACGTCTGGGACGTTAGGGACATACGGGACAGCTGGAACGTCTGGGACGATAGGGGCATATGGGACATTTAGGACGTCTGGGACGTTAGGGACATATGGAACATCTAGGACGCTTGGGACATTAGGGACATATGGAACATATGGGACATCTGGGACGTCTGGGACGTTAGGGACATATGGGACATCTAAGACGTCTGGGACATTAAGGACATATGGGACATCTAGGACGTCTGGGACATCTGGGACATTAAGGACATATGAGACATTTAGGACGCCTGGGACATTAGGGACATATGGGACATATGGGACATTTGGGACGCCTGGGACATCTGGGACATATGGGACATATGGGACGTCTGAGACGTCTGGGACATATAGGACATTTAGGATGTCTGGGACGTTAGGGACATATGGAACATATAGGACGCCTGGGACATTAGGGACATATGGGACATATAGGACATCTGGGACGTTAGGGACATATGGGACATCTAAGACGTCTGGGACGTTAAGGACATATGGGACATCTAGGACGTCTGGGACATCTGGGACATTAAGGACATATGAGACATTTTGGGACGCCTGGGACATTAGGGACATATGGGACATATGGGACATCTGGGACGCCTGGGACATCTGGGACATATGGGACATATGGGACGTCTGAGACGTCTGGGACGTTAGGGACATGTGGGACATCTGGGACGTCTGAAACGTTAAGGACATGTGGGACATCAAGGACGTCTGGGACGTCTGGGACGTTGAGGACTTATGGGACATTTAGGACGCCTGGGACATTAAGGACATATGGGACATTTAGGACGTCTGGGACGTTAGGGACATATAAAACATCTAGGACGCCTGGGACATTAGGGACAAATGGGATATATGAGACATCTGGGACGTCTGGGAAGTTAAGGACATACAGGACATCTAGGACGTCTGGGACGTTAGGGACATATGGGACATCTAGGACGTCTGGGACGTCTGGGACGTTAGGGACATGCGCGACAGCTGGGACGTCTGGGACGTTAGGGACATATGGGACATTTAGGACGTCTGGGACGTCTGGGACGTTAGGGACATACGGGACAGCTGGGACGTCTGGGACGTTAGGGGCATATGGGACATTTAGGACGTCTGGGACGTTAGGGACATATGGAACATCTAGGACGCTTGGGACATTAGGGACATATGGAACATATGGGACATCTGGGACGTCTGGGACGTTAGGGACATATGGAACATCTAAGACGTCTGGGACGTTAAGGACATATGGGACATCTAGGACGTCTGGGACATCTGGGACATTAAGGACATATGAGACATTTAGGACGCCTGGGACATTAGGGACATATGGGACATGTGGGACGTCTGGGACGTTAGGGACATACGGGACAGCTGGGACGTCTGGGACGTCTGGAACGTTAGGGACATACGGGACAGCTGGGACGTCTGGGACGTTAGGGACATATGGGACATTTAGGACGTCTGGGACGTCTGGGACGTTAGGGACATACGGGACAGCTGGGACGTCTGGGACGTTAGGGGCATATGGGACATTTAGGACGTCTGGGACGTTAGGGACATATGGAACATCTAGGACGCTTGGGACATTAGGGACATATGGAACATATGGGACATCTGGGACGTCTGGGACGTTAGGGACATATGGGACATCTAAGACGTCTGGGACGTTAAGGACATATGGGACTTCTAGGACGTCTGGGACATCTGGGACATTAAGGACATATGAGACATTTAGGACGCCTGGGACATTAGGGACATATGGGACATATGGGACATCTGGGACGCCTGGGACATCTGGGACATATGGGACATATGGGACGTCTGAGACGTCTGGGACATATAGGACATTGAGGATGTCTGAGACGTTAGGGACATATGGAACATATAGGACGCCTGGGACATTAGGGACATATGGGACATATGGGACATCTGAGACGTTAGGGACATATGGCACATCTAGGACGTCTGGGACGTCTGGGACGTTAGGGACATACGGGACAGCTGGGACGTCTGGGACGTTAGGGACATATGGAACATCTAGGACGCCTGGGACATTAGAAACATATGGGACATATGAGACATCTGGGACGTTTGGGACGTTAGGGACATATGGGACATTTTGCACGTCTGGGACGTTAAGGACATATGGGACATTTAGGACACCTGGGACATTAGGGACATATGGGACATCTAGGACGCCTGGGACATTAGGGACATATGGGACATATGGGACATTTGGGACGTCTGGGACGTTAGAGACATATGGGACATTTGGGACGTCTGAGAGGTTAAGGACATATAAGACATCTAGGACGTCTGGGACGTCTGGGACGTTAAGGACATATGGGGCATTTAAGACGTCTGGGATGTTAGGGTCATATGGATGATCTATAACGCCTGGGACATTAGGGACATATGGGACGTATGGGACATCTGGGACGTCTGGGATGTTAGGAACATATGGGACATTTAGGACGTCTGGGACGTTAGGGACATATGGAACATCTAGGACGCCTGAGACATTAGGGACATGTGGGACAAATGGGACATCTGGGACGTCTGGGACGTTAGGGACATATGGGACATTTAGGACTTCTGGGACGTTAGGGACATATGGAACATCTAGGACGCCTGGGACATTAGGGACATGTGGGACAAATGGGACATCTGGGACGTCTGGGATGTTAGGGACATATGGGACATTTAGGACGTCTGGGACGTTAGGGACATATGGAACATCTAGGACGCCTGGGACATTAGGGACATGTGGGACAAATGGGACATCTGGGACGACTGGGACGTTAGGGATATATGGGACATCTAAGACGTCTGGGACGTTAAGGACATATGGGCCATCTAGGACGTCTGGGACATCTGGGACATTAAGGACATATGAGACATTTAAGACGCCTGGGACATTAGGGACATATGGGACGTATGGGACATCTGGGACAAATGGGACATTAGGGACATATGGGACATATGGGACATCTGGGACGTTTGGGACGTCTAAGACGTTAGGGCATATAGGACATCTAGGACGTCTGGGACGTTAGGGACATACGGGACATCTAGGACGTCTGGGACGTCTGGAACGTTAGGGACATACGGGACAGCTGGGACGTCTGGGACGTTAGGGACATATGGGGCCTTTAGGACGTCTGGGACGTCTGGGACGTTAGGGACATACGGGACAGCTGGGACGTCTGGGACGTTAAGGACATATGGGACATCTAGGACGTCTGGGACATCTGGGACATTAAGGACATATGAGACATTTAGGACGCCTGGGACATTAGGGACATATGGGACATCTGGGACGTCTGGGACGTTAGGGACATACGGGACAGCTGGGACGTCTGAGACGTCTGGAACGTTAGGGACATACGGGACAGCTGGGACGTCTGGGACGTTAGGGACATATGGGACATTTAGGACGTCTGGGACGTCTGGGACGTTAGGGACATACGGGACAGCTGGGACGTCTGGGACGTTAGGGGCATATGGGACATTTAGGACGTCTGGGACGTTAGGGACATATGGGACATTTGGGACGACTGGGACATCTGGGACATATGGGACATATGGGACGTCTGAGACGTCTGGGACATATAGGACATTTAGGATGTCTGGGACGTTATGGACATATGGAACATATAGGACGCCTGGGACATTAGGGACATATGGGACATATGGGACATCTGAGACGTTAGGGACATATAGGACATCTAGGACGTCTGGGACGTCTGAGACGTTAGGGACATACGGGACAGCTGGGACGTCTGGGACGTTAGGGACATATGGAACATCTAGGACGCCTGGGACATTAGAAACATATGGGACATATGAGACATCTGGGACGTTTGGGACGTTAGGGACATATGGGACATCTCGCACGTCTGGGACGTTAAGGACATGTGGGACATTTAGGACACCTGGGACATTAGGGACGTATGGGACATCTAGGACGCCTGGGACATTAGGGACATATGAGACATATGGGACATTTGGGACGTCTGGGACGTTAGAGACATATGGGACATTTGGGACGTCTGGGACGTTAAGGACATATAAGACATCTAGGACGTCTGGGACGTCTGGGACGTCTGGGACGTTAAGGACATATGGGCCATCTAGGACGTCTGGGACATCTGGGACATTAAGGACATATGAGACATTTAGGACGCCTGGGACATTAGGGACATATGGGACATATGGGACGTCTGAGACGTCTGGGACATATAGGACATTTAGGATGTCTGGGACGTTAGGGACATATGGAACATATAGAACGCCTGGGACGTTAGGGGACATATGGGACATATGGGACATCTGAGACGTTAGGGACATATGGCACATCTAGGACGTCTGGGACGTCTGGGACGTTAGGGACATACGGGACAGCTGGGACGTCTGGGACGTTAGGGACATATGGAACATCTAGGACGCCTGGGACATTAGAAACATATGGGACATATGAGACATCTGGGACGTTTGGGACGTTAGGGACATATGGGACATCTCGCACGTCTGGGACGTTAAGGACATATGGGACATTTAGGACACCTGGGACATTAGGGACATATGGGACATCTAGGACGCTTGGGACATTAGGGACATATGGGACATATGGGACATCTGGGACGACTGGGACGTTAGGGACATATGGGACATCTAAGACGTCTGGGACATCTGGGACATTAAGGACATATGAGACATTTAGGACGCCTGGGACATTAGGGACATATGGGACATATGGGACATTTGGGACGCCTGGGACATCTGGGACATATGGGACATATGGGACGTCTGAGACGTCTGGGACATATAGGACATTTAGGATGTCTGGGACGTTAGGGACATATGGAACATATAGGACGCCTGGGACATTAGGGACATATGGGACATATAGGACATCTGGGACGTTAGGGACATATGGGACATCTAAGACGTCTGGGACGTTAAGGACATATGGGACATCTAGGACGTCTGGGACATCTGGGACATTAAGGACATATGAGACATTTTGGGACGCCTGGGACATTAGGGACATATGGGACATATGGGACATCTGGGACGCCTGGGACATCTGGGACATATGGGACATATGGGACGTCTGAGACGTCTGGGACGTTAGGGACATGTGGGACATCTGGGACGTCTGAAACGTTAAGGACATGTGGGACATCAAGGACGTCTGGGACGTCTGGGACGTTGAGGACTTATGGGACATTTAGGACGCCTGGGACATTAAGGACATATGGGACATTTAGGGACGTCTGGGACGTTAGGGACATATAAAACATCTAGGACGCCTGGGACATTAGGGACAAATGGGATATATGAGACATCTGGGACGTCTGGGAAGTTAAGGACATACAGGACATCTAGGACGTCTGGGACGTTAGGGACATATGGGACATCTAGGACGTCTGGGACGTCTGGGACGTTAGGGACATGCGCGACAGCTGGGACGTCTGGGACGTTAGGGACATATGGGACATTTAGGACGTCTGGGACGTCTGGGACGTTAGGGACATACGGGACAGCTGGGACGTCTGGGACGTTAGGGGCATATGGGACATTTAGGACGTCTGGGACGTTAGGGACATATGGAACATCTAGGACGCTTGGGACATTAGGGACATATGGAACATATGGGACATCTGGGACGTCTGGGACGTTAGGGACATATGGAACATCTAAGACGTCTGGGACGTTAAGGACATATGGGACATCTAGGACGTCTGGGACATCTGGGACATTAAGGACATATGAGACATTTAGGACGCCTGGGACATTAGGGACATATGGGACATGTGGGACGTCTGGGACGTTAGGGACATACGGGACAGCTGGGACGTCTGGGACGTCTGGAACGTTAGGGACATACGGGACAGCTGGGACGTCTGGGACGTTAGGGACATATGGGACATTTAGGACGTCTGGGACGTCTGGGACGTTAGGGACATACGGGACAGCTGGGACGTCTGGGACGTTAGGGGCATATGGGACATTTAGGACGTCTGGGACGTTAGGGACATATGGAACATCTAGGACGCTTGGGACATTAGGGACATATGGAACATATGGGACATCTGGGACGTCTGGGACGTTAGGGACATATGGGACATCTAAGACGTCTGGGACGTTAAGGACATATGGGACTTCTAGGACGTCTGGGACATCTGGGACATTAAGGACATATGAGACATTTAGGACGCCTGGGACATTAGGGACATATGGGACATATGGGACATCTGGGACGCCTGGGACATCTGGGACATATGGGACATATGGGACGTCTGAGACGTCTGGGACATATAGGACATTGAGGATGTCTGAGACGTTAGGGACATATGGAACATATAGGACGCCTGGGACATTAGGGACATATGGGACATATGGGACATCTGAGACGTTAGGGACATATGGCACATCTAGGACGTCTGGGACGTCTGGGACGTTAGGGACATACGGGACAGCTGGGACGTCTGGGACGTTAGGGACATATGGAACATCTAGGACGCCTGGGACATTAGAAACATATGGGACATATGAGACATCTGGGACGTTTGGGACGTTAGGGACATATGGGACATTTTGCACGTCTGGGACGTTAAGGACATATGGGACATTTAGGACACCTGGGACATTAGGGACATATGGGACATCTAGGACGCCTGGGACATTAGGGACATATGGGACATATGGGACATTTGGGACGTCTGGGACGTTAGAGACATATGGGACATTTGGGACGTCTGAGAGGTTAAGGACATATAAGACATCTAGGACGTCTGGGACGTCTGGGACGTTAAGGACATATGGGGCATTTAAGACGTCTGGGATGTTAGGGTCATATGGATGATCTATAACGCCTGGGACATTAGGGACATATGGGACGTATGGGACATCTGGGACGTCTGGGATGTTAGGAACATATGGGACATTTAGGACGTCTGGGACGTTAGGGACATATGGAACATCTAGGACGCCTGAGACATTAGGGACATGTGGGACAAATGGGACATCTGGGACGTCTGGGACGTTAGGGACATATGGGACATTTAGGACTTCTGGGACGTTAGGGACATATGGAACATCTAGGACGCCTGGGACATTAGGGACATGTGGGACAAATGGGACATCTGGGACGTCTGGGATGTTAGGGACATATGGGACATTTAGGACGTCTGGGACGTTAGGGACATATGGAACATCTAGGACGCCTGGGACATTAGGGACATGTGGGACAAATGGGACATCTGGGACGACTGGGACGTTAGGGATATATGGGACATCTAAGACGTCTGGGACGTTAAGGACATATGGGCCATCTAGGACGTCTGGGACATCTGGGACATTAAGGACATATGAGACATTTAAGACGCCTGGGACATTAGGGACATATGGGACGTATGGGACATCTGGGACAAATGGGACATTAGGGACATATGGGACATATGGGACATCTGGGACGTTTGGGACGTCTAAGACGTTAGGGCATATAGGACATCTAGGACGTCTGGGACGTTAGGGACATACGGGACATCTAGGACGTCTGGGACGTCTGGAACGTTAGGGACATACGGGACAGCTGGGACGTCTGGGACGTTAGGGACATATGGGGCCTTTAGGACGTCTGGGACGTCTGGGACGTTAGGGACATACGGGACAGCTGGGACGTCTGGGACGTTAAGGACATATGGGACATCTAGGACGTCTGGGACATCTGGGACATTAAGGACATATGAGACATTTAGGACGCCTGGGACATTAGGGACATATGGGACATCTGGGACGTCTGGGACGTTAGGGACATACGGGACAGCTGGGACGTCTGAGACGTCTGGAACGTTAGGGACATACGGGACAGCTGGGACGTCTGGGACGTTAGGGACATATGGGACATTTAGGACGTCTGGGACGTCTGGGACGTTAGGGACATACGGGACAGCTGGGACGTCTGGGACGTTAGGGGCATATGGGACATTTAGGACGTCTGGGACGTTAGGGACATATGGGACATTTGGGACGACTGGGACATCTGGGACATATGGGACATATGGGACGTCTGAGACGTCTGGGACATATAGGACATTTAGGATGTCTGGGACGTTATGGACATATGGAACATATAGGACGCCTGGGACATTAGGGACATATGGGACATATGGGACATCTGAGACGTTAGGGACATATAGGACATCTAGGACGTCTGGGACGTCTGAGACGTTAGGGACATACGGGACAGCTGGGACGTCTGGGACGTTAGGGACATATAGGACATCTAAGACGTCTGAGACGTTAGGGACATATGGAACATCTAGGACGCCTGGGACATATGGGACATATGTGACATATGGGACATATGGGACATCTGGGACGTCTGGGACGTTAAGGACATATGGGACATCTGGAACGTGTGGGACGTTAAGGACATACGGGACATCTAGGACGTCTGCGACGCCTGGGACGTTAAGGACGTATGGGACATTTAGGACGCCTGGGACATTAGGGACATATGGGACATATGGGACATCTAGGAAGTCTGGGACGTCTGGGACGTTAAGGACATATGGGACATTTAGGACGCCTGGGACATTAGGAACATATGGGGCATATGGGACATCTGGGACGTCTGGGACGTTAAGGACATAAGGAACATCTAGGACGTCTGGGAAGTCTGGGACGTTAAGGACATATGGGACATTTAGGACGCCTGGGTCATTAGGGACATATGGGACATATGGGACGTCTGGGACGTTAGGGACATATGGGACATCTGGGACGTCTAGGACGTTAAGGACATATGGGACGTCTAGGACGTCTGGGACGTTAGGGTCATATGGGACATCTGGGGCGTCTGGGACGTTAGGGACATATGGGATATCTGGAACGTCTGGGACGTTAGGGACATATAGGACATCAAGGAGCTTTGGGACGTTAGGGACATATGGGACATCTGGGGCGTCTGGGATGTTAGGGACATATGGGACATCTGGAACGTCTGGGACGTTAGGGACATATAGGACATCAAGGACCTCTGGGACGTTAGGGACATATGGGACATCTAGGACGTCTGGGACGTTTGGAACGTTAGGGACATGTGAGACATCTGGGGCGTCTGGAACGTTAAGGACATATGGGACATCTAGAACATCTAGGACGTTAGGGACATATGGGACATCTGGGACGTCTGGGACGTTAGGGACATATGGGACATCTGGGACGTCTGTGACGTTAGGGACATATAGGACATCAAGGACGTCTGAGACGTTAGGGACATATGGGACATCTAGGACGTCTGGGACGTTAGGGACGTTGGGGACATATGGGTCATCTGGGACATCTGGGACGTTAAGGACATACGGGACATCTAGGACGTCTGGGACGTCTGGGACGTTAAGGACATATGGGACATTTAGGACGTCTGGGACGTTAGGGACATATGGGACATCTGGGACGTCTGGGACGTTAGGGACATATGGGACATCTGGGATGTCTGGGACGTTAGGGACATATGGGACATCTAGGTCGTCTGGGACGTCTGAGACGTTAGGGACATACGGGACATCTGGGACGTCTGGGACGTTAGGGACGTATGGGACATCTAGGACATCTGGGACGTCTGAGACGTTAGGGACATACGGGACAGCTGGAACGTCTGGGACGTTAGGGACATATAGGACATCTAAGACGTCTGAGACGTTAGGGACATATGGAACATCTAGGACGCCTGGGACATATGGGACATATGTGACATATGGGACATATGGGACATCTGGGACGTCTGGGACGTTAAGGACATATGGGACATCTGGAACGTGTGGGACGTTAACGACATACGGGACATCTAGGACGTCTGCGACGCCTGGGACGTTAAGGACGTATGGGACATTTAGGACGCCTGGGACATTAGGGACATATGGGACATATGGGACATCTAGGAAGTCTGGGACGTCTGGGACGTTAAGGACATATGGGACATTTAGGACGCCTGGGACAATAGGAACATATGGGGTATATGGGACATCTGGGACGTCTGGGACGTTAAGGACATAAGGGACATCTAGGACGTCTGGGAAGTCTGGGACGTTAAGGACATATGGGACATTTAGGACGCCTGGGACATTAGGGACATATGGGACATATGGGACGTCTGGGACGTTAGGGACATATGGGACATCTGGGACGTCTAGGACGTTAAGGACATATGGGACGTCTAGGACGTCTGGGACGTTAGGGTCATATGGGACATCTGGGGCGTCTGGGACGTTAGGGACATATGGGATATCTGGAACGTCTGGGACGTTAGGGACATATAGGACATCAAGGAGCTTTGGGACGTTAGGGACATATGGGACATCTGGGGCGTCTGGGATGTTAGGGACATATGGGACATCTGGAACGTCTGGGACGTTAGGGACATATAGGACATCAAGGACCTCTGGGACGTTAGGGACATATGGGACATCTAGGACGTCTGGGACGTTTGGAACGTTAGGGACATGTGAGACATCTGGGGCGTCTGGAACGTTAAGGACATATGGGACATCTAGAACATCTAGGACGTTAGGGACATATGGGACATCTGGGACGTCTGGGACGTTAGGGACATATGGGACATCTGGGACGTCTGTGACGTTAGGGACATATAGGACATCAAGGACGTCTGAGACGTTAGGGACATATGGGACATCTAGGACGTCTGGGACGTTAGGGACGTTGGGGACATATGGGTCATCTGGGACATCTGGGACGTTAAGGACATACGGGACATCTAGGACGTCTGGGACGTCTGGGACGTTAAGGACATATGGGACATTTAGGACGCCTGGGACGTTAGGGGCATATTAAACATTTAGGACGTCTGGGACGTCTGGGACGTCTGGGACGTCTGGGACGTCTGGGACGTTAAGGACATATGGGACATTTAGGACGCCTGGGACATTAGGGACATATGGGACATATGGGACATCTGAGACGTCTGGGAAGTTAGGGACATATGGGACATCTAGGACGTCTGCGACGTTAAGGACATATAGGACATCTAGCACGTCTGGGACGTTAGGAACATATGGGACATCTGGATCGTCTGAGACGTTAGGGACATATGGGACATCTGGGACGTCTGGGACGTTTGGGACATATAGGACATCTAGGACGTCTGGGACGTTAGGGACATAAGGGACATCTAGGACGTCTGAGACGTCTGAGACGGTAGGGTCATACGGGACAGCTGGGACGGCTGGGACGTTAGGGACATATGGGACATTTAGGACTTCTGTTAGGTTATGGACATATGAAACATCTAGGACACCTGGGACATTAGGGACATATGGGACATATAGGACATCTGGGACGTCTGGGACGTTAGGGACATATGGGACATGTGGGACGCCTGGGACGTTAAGGACATATGGGACATCTAGGACGTCTGGGACGTCTGGGACGTTAAGGACATATGGGACATTTAGGACGCCTGGGAGATTAGGGACATATGGGACATCTAGAACGTCTGGGACGTTAGGGACATATGGGACATCTAGGACGTCTGGGACGTCTGGGACGTTAAGAACATATGGGACATTTAGGACGCCTGAGACATTATGGACTTATGGGACATATAGGACATCTGGGACGCCTGGGAGATTAGGGACATATGGGACATCTGGGACGTCTGGGACGTTGAGGACATATGGGACATTTAGGACGCCTGGGACATTAGGGACATATGGGACATATAGGACATCTGGGACGTCTGGGACGTTAGGGACATATGGGACATCTGGGACGTCTGGGACGTTAAGGGCATATGGGACATCTAGGACATCTAGAACGTCTGGGGCGTCTGGGACGTTAGGGAGGTACGGGACTGCTGGGACGTCTGGGACGCTAGGGACATATGGGACATTTAGGACGTCTGGGACGTTAGGGACATATGAGACATTTAGGACATCTGGAACGTCTGGGACGTTAGGGACATATGGGACATCTGGGACGTCTGGGACGTTAAGGGCATATGGGACATCTAGGACGTCTGGGACGTCTGGGACGTTAAGGACATATGGAACATTTAGGACGGCTGGGACATTAGGGACATATGGGACATCTGGGACGCCTGGGACGCCTGGGACGTCTGGGACGTCTGGAACGTTAGGGACATATAGGACATCTAGGACGTCTGGGACGTTAGGGACATATGGGACATCTAGAACGTCTGGGACGTCTGGGACGTTAGGGACATACGGGACAGCTGGGACGTCTGGGACCTTAATAGCATATGGGACATTTAGTACGTCTGGGACGTTAGGGACATATGGAACATCTAGGACGCCTGGGACATTGTGAACATATGGGACATATGGGACATCTGGGACGTCTGGGTCGTTAGGGACATATGGGACATATGGGACATCTGGGACGTCTGGGACGTTAGGGACATATGAGACATCTAAGACGTCTAGGATGTTAAGGACATATGGGACATCTAGGACGTCTGGGAGGTTAAAGAAATATGGGACAACTAGGACGTCTGGGACGTTAAGAACATATGGGACGTCTGGGACGTTAGGGACATATGGGACATCTGGGATGTCTGGGACGTTAGGTGGTGTGTTAATAGCGTTAAAAAAATCTTTCAAAATACTCAAAATAATAACTAGAAATGTCCTATATGATGCAATAATTGTCAAAGTAAAAATAAACAAAAACATATATACTTTCGTAGCTGTTTACATACAACCCGATATGAAACCAGATGTCTACGCTGATTTCTTCAAATTTATTGAAACTAATGTAGATACAAATTCAACGAATATGTACATCGTAGGGGATTTTAACTTAGGTAGTATCTGGAAAATTAATCTTGATTCTTTCGATGTAAACAGGTTCGATGAGTTGCATAGAAATTTTTTAGAATTTTTGAATTTTAATTCTTTTGAAATATGCAATACTGTTCAAAATATAAATAACAAAACGTTGGACCAGGTAATAATTACGGAACAGACTAAAAATTATGTTAGCGTTACTAGAGCTGAACTCCCTATAGTTACGGAAGATGTTTTGCATCCTACTTTAATTATCGATATCAAATTAAAATCAGCAATAAAGCCAACACATGCATCGGAAACAAAATACCACTATAACTTCAAGCATGCTAATTTCGATCTTCTCACGGACCTAATACGTAATGCTGATTGGGCCTCGGTACTGCGACATGCAGATGTGAATGATGCCGTACATGATTTTTATTCAGTGTTTCATTCTTACCTTGATGCTGCTGTTCCTAAGAAACCTAAAAGGAAGTCCACTTTTCCTATATGGTTTACAAATGAAATAAAGGTGTCACTAAAACTTAAAAATTCGTTAAGAAAAATCAAAAACCCTAGTTATGAAACAAAAATTCAATACTCTAACGAAAGGCGCAAGTTAAAAAAACTTATCAGAGAAGCATATGTTAACTATATACAAAATGTGGAATCAGATGTAAGCACAAATCCTAATTTGTTTTGGTCTTATATTAAAAATAAACAAAAATCTCAATCGTCTGTTACAATCAAAAACAATAATCAAGAGCTTAAAGACTCGGAAACAGCTGAGAATTTTGCATTGTATTTCCAATCTGTTTATAATCCAACACCAGCTGCATACGCAGTCGATTACAATAATGAAGTTCGTACCCAGAATCTGCTTAATTTAAATTTAGTTACACGCGAAGAGTTTTATTTAGCCATTAAAAAACTCAAACCAAAACGTTCTGCTGGGATAGATGGCATTCCGCCTTATATAATCAAAGCATGTGCAACATATCTTAAAACTCCACTACTTTACATATTTAATCTCTCCTTTAAAACTCAAGTTTTTCCGAACCAATGGAAAGAGGTAATAATTAACCCAATATTTAAATCAGGTGACAGATCTTTGATTGAGAACTATAGACCTATTTCAATATTATCTGCCGTTGCCAAAGTATTCGAACAAATTGTATACAATAGACTTTGGAATCATATCGAACCCTATATTAGCAACTGTCAGCACGGCTTTGTCCCTAAAAGATCGGTATGTACTAATTTGGTATCTTTTGTTCATGATGCAACGTTAACGTTCGAAAATAAAAAACAGGTTGACGTGGTTTATACCGACTTTAAAAAAGCATTCGACTCAGTTGACCACGATATGTTACTACAAAAGCTATATAATTATGGATTGTCGCCGGATGATATACAGTTTTTTATATCGTATCTGCAAGACAGGTATTTTTGTGTAAGACACTATGGTAACACCTCAGGTAAATTTAAAGCAAACTCGGGAGTCCCCCAAGGTTCGAACCTTGGTCCAATACTGTTTCTAACCTTTATTAATGACTTACCTGAAGTAATTACACACGCCACCTGTTTGCTATTTGCAGACGATATGAAATTTTATTATGAGGTTGAAAACATATCTGATCACTTAACGTTGCAAGAGGACATCAACAGAGTTTATCAATGGAGTCTCTCTAACAAACTATGTTTTAATATCACCAAATGTTATGTAATGTCATTAACACTAAAATCTAGTAAATTATCATACAATTATGTGATGAATGGTGAAATTCTCAATAAAGTAGTTAATGTTAAAGACCTGGGTGTTTACTATGATTCCAAACTCAAATTCGATCGGCACATTGAATCTATCAAAAATCAAGCTTTGCGTAACTTAGGTTTTATTATTAGACAATCTTATCATTTTAAAAGTATTAAATCATTGAAAATTTTGTATAATGCATTCGTCAGATCTAAACTGGAGTATGCATCTGTTGTATGGTATCCTATTAATATAGGACCTAAACAAATATTGGAGAAGGTTCAAAATAGATTCCTGAGATATTTGTATTATAAAAAACATAATGCTTTTCCGAATTATCTAACAGTGAGAACGATTAGGCTCCGTGAGGAATTTGAAATACCTAGCTTGGAAGCATGCAGAAACTACAATCTTCTGATGTTTGGATTTAAAATTTTCAACAATTTTATAAACGATTCCAAACTTCTGGCTTTATTAAAATTAAAAGTTCCCAGTAGATTTATAAGGAACTCTGCTTTGTTTTATATACATTTTTCAACATTAACGCGTAGATCTCCGATTGATTGCTTTATGAAGCTTGCTAATGAAGTATCTGTATTATCTGATATTGACTTTGCGCAAACACATCACTCCCTGGCCATGCAACTTAAACAATACTTCTCCATAACAAATCCAACGTAATCACTTTATAAAGTAAACCCGCTAACTCAGACATTATACTACTGCTGTATAGTTCAAAACAATTATGTTTCTTTTTGTTTTGTTTATTCTAATTAAGCAATTTTATTGTTATTTCCACTTTTTTTATATTCTCTTGTAATTAGGCCTTAGCCTGTTAGAGAATAAATAAATAAATAAATAAATAAATAAAAAATATGAGACATCTAGGACGTCTGGGACGTCTGAGACGTTAGGGACATACAGGACATCTGGGACGTCTGGGACGTTAGGGACATATGGGACATCTAGGACGTCTGGGACGTCTGAGACGTTAGGGACATACGGGACAGCTGGGACGTCTGGGACGTTAGGGACATATGGGACATTTAGGACGTCTGAGACGTTAGGGACATATGGAACATCTAGGACGCCTGGGACATTAGGGACATATGGGACATATGGGACATATGGGACATCTAGGACGTCTGGGACGTTAGGGACATATGGAACATCTGGGACGTCTGGGTCGTTAAGGACATATGGGACATCTAGGACGTCTGGGACGTCTGGGACGTTAAGGACATATGAGACATTTAGGACGCCTGGGACATTAAGGACATATGAGACATATGGGACATCTGGGACGCCTCGGACATTAGGGACATATGGGACATCTGGGACGTCTGGGACGTTAGGGACAATAGGGACATCTGGGACGTCTGGGACGTTAAGGACATATGGGACATCTTGGACGTCTGGGACGTCTGGGACGTTAGGGACATACGGGACAGCTGGGACGTCTGGGACGTTAGGTACATATGGGACATCTGGGACATTTGGGACGCCTGGGACATTTAGGACATATGGGATATATGAGAAATCTGAGACGTCTGGGACGTCTGGGACGTTAGGGACATATAGGACATTTAGGATGTCTGGGACGTTAGGGACATATGGGGCATCTAGGACGTTTGGGACGTCTGGGACGTTAGGGACATACGGGACAGCTGGGACATCTGGGACGTTAAGGACATATGGGACATTTAGGACGCCTGGGACATTAGGGACATATCGGACATATGGGACATATGGGACATCTGGGACGTCTGGGACGTTAGGGACATACGGGACAGCTGGGATATCTGGGACGTTAGGGACATATGGGACATTTAGGGCGCCTGGGACATTAGGGACATATCGGACATATGGGACATATGGGACATCTGGGACGTCTGGGACGTTAGGGACATATGGGACATCTGGGACGTCTGGGACGTTAAGGACAAATAAGACATCTAGCACGTCTGGGACGTTAGGGACATATGGGACATCTGGGACGTCTGGGACGTTAGGGACATATGGGACATCTGGGACGTCTGGGACGTTAGGGACATATAAAACATCTAGGACGTCTGGGACGTCTGAGACGTTAGGGTCATACGGGACAGCTGGGACGTCTGGGACGTTAGGGACATATGGGACATTTAAGACGTTTGGGACGTTAGGGACATATGGAACATCTAGGACGCCTAGGACATTAGAGACATATGGGACATATAGGACATCTGGGACGTCTGGGACGTTAAGGACATATGGGACATCTAGGACGTATGAGACGTCTGGGACGTTAAGGACATATGGGACATTTAGGACGCCTGGGACATTAGGGACATATGGGACATATGGGACATCTGGGTCATCTGGGACATTAGGGACATTAGGGACATATGGGACATATGGGACATCTAAGACGTCTGGGACGTTAAGGACATATGGGACATTTAGGACGCCTGGGACATTAGGCACATATGGGACATCTGGGACGCCCGGGACATTAGGGTCACATCGGACATATGGGACATCTGGGACGTCTGGGACGTTACGGACATATGGGACATCTAGGACGTCTGAGACGTCTGGGACGTTAAGGACATATGGGACATTTAGGACGCCTGGGACATTAGGGACATATGGGACATATGGGACATCTGGGACGCCTGGGACATTTCGGACATTTGGGACATATGGGACATCTGGAACGTCTGGGACGTTAGGGATATATGGGTCATCTGGGACGTCTGGGACGTTAAGGACATATGGGACATCTAGGACGTCTGGGACGTTAAGGACATATGGGACATTTAGTACACTTGGGACATTAGGGACATATGAGACATCTGGGACGCCTGGGACATTAGGGGCATGTGAAACATATGGGACATCTGGGACGTCTGGGACGTTAGGGACATACGGGACATCTAGGACGTCTGGGACGATAAGGACATATTGGACATTTAGGACACCTGGGACATTAGGGACATATGGGACATATGGGACATCTGGGACGTCTGGGACGTTAGGGACATATGGAACACTTTGGACGTCTGGGACGTTATTGACATATGGATCATCTAGGACGCCTGGGTCATTTGGGACATATGGGACATATGGGACATCTGGGACGTCTGGGACGTTAGGAACATATGGGACATCTGGGACGTCTAGGACGTTAAGGACATATGGAACATCTAGGACGTCTGGGACGTTAAGGACATATGGGACATCTGGGACGCCTGGGACATTAGGGGCATGTGAAACATATGGGACATCTGGGACGTCTGGGACGTTAGGGACATATGGGTCATCTGGGACGTCTGGGACGTTAAGGACATATGGGACATCTAGGACGTCTGGGACGTTAAGGACATATGGGATATGTAGGACACCTGGGACATTAGGGACATATGGGACATATGGGACATCTGGGACGTCTGGGACGTTATTAACATATGGATCATCTAGGACGCCTGGGGCATTTGGGACATATGGGACATATGGGACATCTGGGACGTCTGGGACGTTAGGAACATATGGGACATCTGGGACGTCTAGGACGTTAAGGACATATGGAACATCTAGGACGTCTGGGTCGTCTGGGACGCTAAGGACATATGGGACACTTAGGACGCCTGGGAAATTAGGAACATATGGGACACATGGGACATCTAAGACGTCTGGGACGTTAAGGACATATGGGACAACTAGGACGTCTGGGACGTTAGGGACATATGGGACATCTGGGACGTCTGGGACGTTAGGGACATATGGGACATCTGGGATGTCTGGGACGTTAGGGACATATGGGACATCTAGGTCGTCTGGGACGTCTGAGACGTTAGGGACATACGGGACATCTGGGACGTCTGGGACGTTAGGGACGTATGGGACATCTAGGACGTCTGGGACGTCTGAGACGTTAGGGACATACGGGACAGCTGGAACGTCTGGGACGTTAGGGACATATAGGACATCTAAGACGTCTGAGACGTTAGGGACATATGGAACATCTAGGACGCCTGGGACATATGGGACATATGTGACATATGGGACATATGGGACATCTGGGACGTCTGGGACGTTAAGGACATATGGGACATCTGGAACGTGTGGGACGTTAAGGACATACGGGACATCTAGGACGTCTGCGACGCCTGGGACGTTAAGGACGTATGGGACATTTAGGACGCCTGGGACATTAGGGACATATGGGACATATGGGACATCTAGGAAGTCTGGGACGTCTGGGACGTTAAGGACATATGGGACATTTAGGACGCCTGGGACATTAGGAACATATGGGGCATATGGGACATCTGGGACGTCTGGGACGTTAAGGACATAAGGAACATCTAGGACGTCTGGGAAGTCTGGGACGTTAAGGACATATGGGACATTTAGGACGCCTGGGTCATTAGGGACATATGGGACATATGGGACGTCTGGGACGTTAGGGACATATGGGACATCTGGGACGTCTAGGACGTTAAGGACATATGGGACGTCTAGGACGTCTGGGACGTTAGGGTCATATGGGACATCTGGGGCGTCTGGGACGTTAGGGACATATGGGATATCTGGAACGTCTGGGACGTTAGGGACATATAGGACATCAAGGAGCTTTGGGACGTTAGGGACATATGGGACATCTGGGGCGTCTGGGATGTTAGGGACATATGGGACATCTGGAACGTCTGGGACGTTAGGGACATATAGGACATCAAGGACCTCTGGGACGTTAGGGACATATGGGACATCTAGGACGTCTGGGACGTTTGGAACGTTAGGGACATGTGAGACATCTGGGGCGTCTGGAACGTTAAGGACATATGGGACATCTAGAACATCTAGGACGTTAGGGACATATGGGACATCTGGGACGTCTGGGACGTTAGGGACATATGGGACATCTGGGACGTCTGTGACGTTAGGGACATATAGGACATCAAGGACGTCTGAGACGTTAGGGACATATGGGACATCTAGGACGTCTGGGACGTTAGGGACGTTGGGGACATATGGGTCATCTGGGACATCTGGGACGTTAAGGACATACGGGACATCTAGGACGTCTGGGACGTCTGGGACGTTAAGGACATATGGGACATTTAGGACGTCTGGGACGTTAGGGACATATGGGACATCTGGGACGTCTGGGACGTTAGGGACATATGGGACATCTGGGATGTCTGGGACGTTAGGGACATATGGGACATCTAGGTCGTCTGGGACGTCTGAGACGTTAGGGACATACGGGACATCTGGGACGTCTGGGACGTTAGGGACGTATGGGACATCTAGGACATCTGGGACGTCTGAGACGTTAGGGACATACGGGACAGCTGGAACGTCTGGGACGTTAGGGACATATAGGACATCTAAGACGTCTGAGACGTTAGGGACATATGGAACATCTAGGACGCCTGGGACATATGGGACATATGTGACATATGGGACATATGGGACATCTGGGACGTCTGGGACGTTAAGGACATATGGGACATCTGGAACGTGTGGGACGTTAACGACATACGGGACATCTAGGACGTCTGCGACGCCTGGGACGTTAAGGACGTATGGGACATTTAGGACGCCTGGGACATTAGGGACATATGGGACATATGGGACATCTAGGAAGTCTGGGACGTCTGGGACGTTAAGGACATATGGGACATTTAGGACGCCTGGGACAATAGGAACATATGGGGTATATGGGACATCTGGGACGTCTGGGACGTTAAGGACATAAGGGACATCTAGGACGTCTGGGAAGTCTGGGACGTTAAGGACATATGGGACATTTAGGACGCCTGGGACATTAGGGACATATGGGACATATGGGACGTCTGGGACGTTAGGGACATATGGGACATCTGGGACGTCTAGGACGTTAAGGACATATGGGACGTCTAGGACGTCTGGGACGTTAGGGTCATATGGGACATCTGGGGCGTCTGGGACGTTAGGGACATATGGGATATCTGGAACGTCTGGGACGTTAGGGACATATAGGACATCAAGGAGCTTTGGGACGTTAGGGACATATGGGACATCTGGGGCGTCTGGGATGTTAGGGACATATGGGACATCTGGAACGTCTGGGACGTTAGGGACATATAGGACATCAAGGACCTCTGGGACGTTAGGGACATATGGGACATCTAGGACGTCTGGGACGTTTGGAACGTTAGGGACATGTGAGACATCTGGGGCGTCTGGAACGTTAAGGACATATGGGACATCTAGAACATCTAGGACGTTAGGGACATATGGGACATCTGGGACGTCTGGGACGTTAGGGACATATGGGACATCTGGGACGTCTGTGACGTTAGGGACATATAGGACATCAAGGACGTCTGAGACGTTAGGGACATATGGGACATCTAGGACGTCTGGGACGTTAGGGACGTTGGGGACATATGGGTCATCTGGGACATCTGGGACGTTAAGGACATACGGGACATCTAGGACGTCTGGGACGTCTGGGACGTTAAGGACATATGGGACATTTAGGACGCCTGGGACGTTAGGGGCATATTAAACATTTAGGACGTCTGGGACGTCTGGGACGTCTGGGACGTCTGGGACGTCTGGGACGTTAAGGACATATGGGACATTTAGGACGCCTGGGACATTAGGGACATATGGGACATATGGGACATCTGAGACGTCTGGGAAGTTAGGGACATATGGGACATCTAGGACGTCTGCGACGTTAAGGACATATAGGACATCTAGCACGTCTGGGACGTTAGGAACATATGGGACATCTGGATCGTCTGAGACGTTAGGGACATATGGGACATCTGGGACGTCTGGGACGTTTGGGACATATAGGACATCTAGGACGTCTGGGACGTTAGGGACATAAGGGACATCTAGGACGTCTGAGACGTCTGAGACGGTAGGGTCATACGGGACAGCTGGGACGGCTGGGACGTTAGGGACATATGGGACATTTAGGACTTCTGTTAGGTTATGGACATATGAAACATCTAGGACACCTGGGACATTAGGGACATATGGGACATATAGGACATCTGGGACGTCTGGGACGTTAGGGACATATGGGACATGTGGGACGCCTGGGACGTTAAGGACATATGGGACATCTAGGACGTCTGGGACGTCTGGGACGTTAAGGACATATGGGACATTTAGGACGCCTGGGAGATTAGGGACATATGGGACATCTAGAACGTCTGGGACGTTAGGGACATATGGGACATCTAGGACGTCTGGGACGTCTGGGACGTTAAGAACATATGGGACATTTAGGACGCCTGAGACATTATGGACTTATGGGACATATAGGACATCTGGGACGCCTGGGAGATTAGGGACATATGGGACATCTGGGACGTCTGGGACGTTGAGGACATATGGGACATTTAGGACGCCTGGGACATTAGGGACATATGGGACATATAGGACATCTGGGACGTCTGGGACGTTAGGGACATATGGGACATCTGGGACGTCTGGGACGTTAAGGGCATATGGGACATCTAGGACATCTAGAACGTCTGGGGCGTCTGGGACGTTAGGGAGGTACGGGACTGCTGGGACGTCTGGGACGCTAGGGACATATGGGACATTTAGGACGTCTGGGACGTTAGGGACATATGAGACATTTAGGACATCTGGAACGTCTGGGACGTTAGGGACATATGGGACATCTGGGACGTCTGGGACGTTAAGGGCATATGGGACATCTAGGACGTCTGGGACGTCTGGGACGTTAAGGACATATGGAACATTTAGGACGGCTGGGACATTAGGGACATATGGGACATCTGGGACGCCTGGGACGCCTGGGACGTCTGGGACGTCTGGAACGTTAGGGACATATAGGACATCTAGGACGTCTGGGACGTTAGGGACATATGGGACATCTAGAACGTCTGGGACGTCTGGGACGTTAGGGACATACGGGACAGCTGGGACGTCTGGGACCTTAATAGCATATGGGACATTTAGTACGTCTGGGACGTTAGGGACATATGGAACATCTAGGACGCCTGGGACATTGTGAACATATGGGACATATGGGACATCTGGGACGTCTGGGTCGTTAGGGACATATGGGACATATGGGACATCTGGGACGTCTGGGACGTTAGGGACATATGAGACATCTAAGACGTCTAGGATGTTAAGGACATATGGGACATCTAGGACGTCTGGGAGGTTAAAGAAATATGGGACAACTAGGACGTCTGGGACGTTAAGAACATATGGGACGTCTGGGACGTTAGGGACATATGGGACATCTGGGATGTCTGGGACGTTAGGTGGTGTGTTAATAGCGTTAAAAAAATCTTTCAAAATACTCAAAATAATAACTAGAAATGTCCTATATGATGCAATAATTGTCAAAGTAAAAATAAACAAAAACATATATACTTTCGTAGCTGTTTACATACAACCCGATATGAAACCAGATGTCTACGCTGATTTCTTCAAATTTATTGAAACTAATGTAGATACAAATTCAACGAATATGTACATCGTAGGGGATTTTAACTTAGGTAGTATCTGGAAAATTAATCTTGATTCTTTCGATGTAAACAGGTTCGATGAGTTGCATAGAAATTTTTTAGAATTTTTGAATTTTAATTCTTTTGAAATATGCAATACTGTTCAAAATATAAATAACAAAACGTTGGACCAGGTAATAATTACGGAACAGACTAAAAATTATGTTAGCGTTACTAGAGCTGAACTCCCTATAGTTACGGAAGATGTTTTGCATCCTACTTTAATTATCGATATCAAATTAAAATCAGCAATAAAGCCAACACATGCATCGGAAACAAAATACCACTATAACTTCAAGCATGCTAATTTCGATCTTCTCACGGACCTAATACGTAATGCTGATTGGGCCTCGGTACTGCGACATGCAGATGTGAATGATGCCGTACATGATTTTTATTCAGTGTTTCATTCTTACCTTGATGCTGCTGTTCCTAAGAAACCTAAAAGGAAGTCCACTTTTCCTATATGGTTTACAAATGAAATAAAGGTGTCACTAAAACTTAAAAATTCGTTAAGAAAAATCAAAAACCCTAGTTATGAAACAAAAATTCAATACTCTAACGAAAGGCGCAAGTTAAAAAAACTTATCAGAGAAGCATATGTTAACTATATACAAAATGTGGAATCAGATGTAAGCACAAATCCTAATTTGTTTTGGTCTTATATTAAAAATAAACAAAAATCTCAATCGTCTGTTACAATCAAAAACAATAATCAAGAGCTTAAAGACTCGGAAACAGCTGAGAATTTTGCATTGTATTTCCAATCTGTTTATAATCCAACACCAGCTGCATACGCAGTCGATTACAATAATGAAGTTCGTACCCAGAATCTGCTTAATTTAAATTTAGTTACACGCGAAGAGTTTTATTTAGCCATTAAAAAACTCAAACCAAAACGTTCTGCTGGGATAGATGGCATTCCGCCTTATATAATCAAAGCATGTGCAACATATCTTAAAACTCCACTACTTTACATATTTAATCTCTCCTTTAAAACTCAAGTTTTTCCGAACCAATGGAAAGAGGTAATAATTAACCCAATATTTAAATCAGGTGACAGATCTTTGATTGAGAACTATAGACCTATTTCAATATTATCTGCCGTTGCCAAAGTATTCGAACAAATTGTATACAATAGACTTTGGAATCATATCGAACCCTATATTAGCAACTGTCAGCACGGCTTTGTCCCTAAAAGATCGGTATGTACTAATTTGGTATCTTTTGTTCATGATGCAACGTTAACGTTCGAAAATAAAAAACAGGTTGACGTGGTTTATACCGACTTTAAAAAAGCATTCGACTCAGTTGACCACGATATGTTACTACAAAAGCTATATAATTATGGATTGTCGCCGGATGATATACAGTTTTTTATATCGTATCTGCAAGACAGGTATTTTTGTGTAAGACACTATGGTAACACCTCAGGTAAATTTAAAGCAAACTCGGGAGTCCCCCAAGGTTCGAACCTTGGTCCAATACTGTTTCTAACCTTTATTAATGACTTACCTGAAGTAATTACACACGCCACCTGTTTGCTATTTGCAGACGATATGAAATTTTATTATGAGGTTGAAAACATATCTGATCACTTAACGTTGCAAGAGGACATCAACAGAGTTTATCAATGGAGTCTCTCTAACAAACTATGTTTTAATATCACCAAATGTTATGTAATGTCATTAACACTAAAATCTAGTAAATTATCATACAATTATGTGATGAATGGTGAAATTCTCAATAAAGTAGTTAATGTTAAAGACCTGGGTGTTTACTATGATTCCAAACTCAAATTCGATCGGCACATTGAATCTATCAAAAATCAAGCTTTGCGTAACTTAGGTTTTATTATTAGACAATCTTATCATTTTAAAAGTATTAAATCATTGAAAATTTTGTATAATGCATTCGTCAGATCTAAACTGGAGTATGCATCTGTTGTATGGTATCCTATTAATATAGGACCTAAACAAATATTGGAGAAGGTTCAAAATAGATTCCTGAGATATTTGTATTATAAAAAACATAATGCTTTTCCGAATTATCTAACAGTGAGAACGATTAGGCTCCGTGAGGAATTTGAAATACCTAGCTTGGAAGCATGCAGAAACTACAATCTTCTGATGTTTGGATTTAAAATTTTCAACAATTTTATAAACGATTCCAAACTTCTGGCTTTATTAAAATTAAAAGTTCCCAGTAGATTTATAAGGAACTCTGCTTTGTTTTATATACATTTTTCAACATTAACGCGTAGATCTCCGATTGATTGCTTTATGAAGCTTGCTAATGAAGTATCTGTATTATCTGATATTGACTTTGCGCAAACACATCACTCCCTGGCCATGCAACTTAAACAATACTTCTCCATAACAAATCCAACGTAATCACTTTATAAAGTAAACCCGCTAACTCAGACATTATACTACTGCTGTATAGTTCAAAACAATTATGTTTCTTTTTGTTTTGTTTATTCTAATTAAGCAATTTTATTGTTATTTCCACTTTTTTTATATTCTCTTGTAATTAGGCCTTAGCCTGTTAGAGAATAAATAAATAAATAAATAAATAAATAAAAAATATGAGACATCTAGGACGTCTGGGACGTCTGAGACGTTAGGGACATACAGGACATCTGGGACGTCTGGGACGTTAGGGACATATGGGACATCTAGGACGTCTGGGACGTCTGAGACGTTAGGGACATACGGGACAGCTGGGACGTCTGGGACGTTAGGGACATATGGGACATTTAGGACGTCTGAGACGTTAGGGACATATGGAACATCTAGGACGCCTGGGACATTAGGGACATATGGGACATATGGGACATATGGGACATCTAGGACGTCTGGGACGTTAGGGACATATGGAACATCTGGGACGTCTGGGTCGTTAAGGACATATGGGACATCTAGGACGTCTGGGACGTCTGGGACGTTAAGGACATATGAGACATTTAGGACGCCTGGGACATTAAGGACATATGAGACATATGGGACATCTGGGACGCCTCGGACATTAGGGACATATGGGACATCTGGGACGTCTGGGACGTTAGGGACAATAGGGACATCTGGGACGTCTGGGACGTTAAGGACATATGGGACATCTTGGACGTCTGGGACGTCTGGGACGTTAGGGACATACGGGACAGCTGGGACGTCTGGGACGTTAGGTACATATGGGACATCTGGGACATTTGGGACGCCTGGGACATTTAGGACATATGGGATATATGAGAAATCTGAGACGTCTGGGACGTCTGGGACGTTAGGGACATATAGGACATTTAGGATGTCTGGGACGTTAGGGACATATGGGGCATCTAGGACGTTTGGGACGTCTGGGACGTTAGGGACATACGGGACAGCTGGGACATCTGGGACGTTAAGGACATATGGGACATTTAGGACGCCTGGGACATTAGGGACATATCGGACATATGGGACATATGGGACATCTGGGACGTCTGGGACGTTAGGGACATATGGGACATCAGGGACGTCTGGGACGTTAAGGACATATGGGACATCTAGCACGTCTGGGACGTTAGGGACATATGGGACATCTGGGACGTCTGGGACGTTAGGGACATATGGGACATCTGGGACGTCTGGGACGTTAGGGACATATAAAACATCTAGGACGTCTGGGACGTCTGAGACGTTAGGGTCATACGGGACAGCTGGGACGTCTGGGACGTTAGGGACATATGGGACATTTAGGACGTCTGGGACGTTAGGGACATATGGAACATCTAGGACGCCTGGGACATTAGGGACATATGGGACATATAGGACATCTGGGACGTCTGGGACGTTAAGGATATATGGGACATCTAGGACGTATGGGACGTCTGGGACGTTAAGGACATATGGGACATTTAGGACGCCTGGGACATTAGGGACATATGGGACATATGGGACATCTGGGACATCTGGGACGCCTGGGACATTAGGGACATATGGGACATATGGGACATCTGGGACGTCTGGGACGTTAAGGACATATGGGACATTTAGGACGCCTGGGACATTAGGCACATATGGGACATCTGGGACGCCCGGGACATTAGGGACACATCGGACATATGGGACATCTGGGACGTCTGGGACGGTTCGGACATATGGGACATCTAGGACGTCTGGGACGTCTGGGACGTTAAGGACATATGGGACATTTAGGACGCCTGGGACATTAGGGACATATGGGACATATGGGACATCTTGGACGCCTGGGACATTTTAGACATGTGGGACATATGGGACATCTGGGACGTCTGGGACGTTAGGGACATATGGAACATCTAGGACGCCTGGGACATTTGGGACATATGCGACATATGGGACATCTGGGACGTCTGGGACGTTAGGGACATATAGGTCATCTGGGACGTCTGGGACGTTAAGGACATATGGGACATCTAGCAAGTCTGGGACGTCTGGGACGTTAGGGACATACGGGACAGCTGGGACGTGTGGGACGTTAGGGACATATGGAACATTTAGGACGTCTGGGACGTTAGGGACATATGGAACATCTAGGACGCCTGGGACATTTGGGACATATGGGACATATGGGACATCTGGGACGCCTGGGACATTAGGAACATATAGGACATATGGGACATCTGGGACGTCTGGGACGTTAGAGACATAAGGGACATCCGGGACGTCTGGACCGTTAAGGACATATGGGACATCTAGGACGTCTGGGACGTCTGGGACGTTAAGGACATATGGGACATTTAGGACGCCTGGGACATTAGGGACATATGGGACATATGGGACATCTGGAACGCCCGGGACATTAGGGACACATGGGACATATGGGAAATCTGGGACGTCTGGGACGTTAGGGACATAAGGGACATCTGGGACGTCTGGACCGTTAAGGACATATGAGACATCTAGGACGTCTGGGACGTCTGGAACGTTAGGGACATATGGAACATCTAGGACGCCTGCGACATTAAGGACATATGGGACATGTGGGACGTCTGGGACGTTAAAGACATATGGGACATCTAGGACGTATGGGACCTCTGGGACGTTAAGGACATATGGAACATTTAGGACGCCTGGGACATTAGGGACATATGGGACATATGGGACATCTGGGACGCCTGGGACATTAGGGACATATAGGACATATGGGACATCTGGGACGTCTGGGACGTTAGAGACATAAGGGACATCTGGGACGTCTGGACCGTTAAGGACATATGGGACATCTAGGACGTCTGGGACGTCTGGGACGTTAAGGACATATGGGACATTTAGGACGCCTGGGACATTAGGGACATATGGGACATATGGGACATCTGGAATGCCCGGGACATTAGGGACACATGGGACATATGGGAAATCTGGGACGTCTGGGACGTTAGGGACATAAGGGACATCTGGGACGTCTGGATCGTTAAGGACATATGAGACATCTAGGACGTCTGGGACGTCTGGGACGTTAAGGACATATGGGACATTTAGGACGCCTGGGACATTAGGGACATATGGGACATATGGGACATCTGGGACGCCTGGGACATTAGGGACATGTGGGACATATAGGACATCTGGGACGTCTTGGACGTTAGGGACATATGGGTCATCTGGGACGTTAAGGACATATGGGACATCTAGCAAGTCTGGGACGTCTGGCACGTTAGGGACATACGGGACAGCTGGGACGTCTGGAACGTTAGGGACATATGGAACATTTAGGACGTCTGGGACGTTAGGGACATATGGAACATCTAGGACGCCTGGGACATTTGGGACATATGGGACATATGGGACATCTGGGACGTCTGGGACGTTAGGGACATATGGGACATCTGGGACGTCTGGGACGTTAAGGACATATGTAACATCTAGGACGTCTGAGACGTCTGGGACGTTAAGGACATATGGGACATTTAGGACGCCTGGGCAGTAGGGACATATTGGACATATGGGACATCTGGGACGCCTGGGACGTCTGAAACGTCTAGGACGTTAGGGACATATTGGACATCTAGGACGTCTGGGATGTTGGGGATATATGGGACATCTAGAACGTCTGGGACGTTAGGGACATACGGGACAGCTGGGACGTCTGGGACGTTAGGGACATATGGAACACTTAGGACGTCTGGGTGGTTAGGGACATATGGAACATCTGGGACGTCTGGGACGTTAGGGACATATGGGACATCTAGGACGTCTGGGACGTCTGGGACGTTAAGGACATATGGGACATTTCGGACGCCTGGGACATTAGGGACATATGGGACATATGGGACATCTGGGACGTCTGGGACGTTTGGGACATATGGGACATCTGGGACGTCTGGGACGTTAGGGACATATGGGACATCTAGGACGTCTGGGACGTCTGGGACGTTAAGGACATATGGGACATTTAGGACGCCTGGGACATTAGGGACATATGGGACATATGGGACATCTGGGACGCCTGGGACATTAGGGACATATGGGACATATGGGACATCTGGGACGTCTGGGACGTTAGGGACATATGGGACATCTGGGACGTCTGGACCGTTAAGGACATATGGGACATCTAGGACGTCTGGGACGTCTAGGACGTTAAGGACATATGGGACATTTAGGACGCCTGGGACATTAGGAACATACTGGACATATGGGACATTTGGGACGTCTGGGACGTTAAGGACATATGGGACATCTAGGACGTCTGGGAAGTCTGGGACGTTAAGGACATATGGGACATTTAGGACGCCTGGGACATTAGGGACACATGGGACATTAGGGACATATGGGACATATGGGACATCTAAGACGTCTGGGACGTTAAGGACATATGGGACATTTAGGACGCCTGGGACATTAGGCACATATGGGACATCTGGGACGCCCGGGACATTAGGGACACATCGGCCATATGGGACATCTGGGACGTCTGGGACGTTACGGACATATGGGACATCTAGGACGTCTGAGACGTCTGGGACGTTAAGGACATATGGGACATTTAGGACGCCTGGGACATTAGGGACATATGGGACATATGGGACATCTGGGACGCCTGGGACATTTCGTACATGTGGGACATATGGGACATCTGGAACGTCTGGGACGTTAGGGACATATGGGACATCTGGGACGTCTGGGACGTTAGGGACATACGGGACATCTAGGACGTCTGGGACGTTAAGGACATATGGGACATTTAGGACACCTGGGACATTAGGGACAAATGGGACATATGGGACATCTGGGACGTCTGGGACGTTAGGGACATATGGAATACTTAGGACGTCTGGGACGTTATTGACATATGGATCATCTAGGACGCCTGGGACATTTGGGACATATGGGACATATGGGACATCTGGGACGTCTGGGACGTTAGGAACATATGGGACATCTGGGACGTCTAGGACGTTAAGGACATATGGAACATCTAGGACGTCTGGGACGTTAAGGACATATGGGACATCTGGGACGCCTGGGACATTAGGGGCATGTGAAACATATGGGACATCTGGGACGTCTGGGACGTTATAGACATATGGGTCATCTGGGACGTCTGGGACGTTAAGGACATATGGGATATTTAGGACACCTGGGACATTAGGGACATATGGAACATATGGGACATCTGGGACGTCTGGGACGTTAGGGACATATGGAACACTTAGGACGTCTGGGACGTTATTGACATATGGATCATCTAGGACGCCTGGGACATTTGGGACATATGGGACATATGGGTCATCTGGGACGTCTGGGACGTTAGGAACATATGGGACATCTGGGACGTCTAGGACGTTAAGGACATATGGAACATCTAGGACGTCTGGGACGTCTGGGACGCTAAGGACATATGGGACACTTAGGACGCCTGGGAAATTAGGAACATATGGGACACATGGGACATCTAAGACGTCTGGGACGTTAAGGACATATGGGACAACTAGGACGTCTGGGACGTTAAGGACATATGGGACATCTGGGACGTCTGGGACGTTAGGGACATATGGGACATCTGGGACGTCTGGGACGTTAGGGACATATGGGACATCTAGGTCGTCTGGGACGTTAATGACATATGGGACATCTAGGACGTCTGAGACGTCTGAGACGTTAGGGTCATACGGGACAGCTGGAACGTCTGGGACGTTAGGGACATATGGGACATTTAGGACTTCTGTTAGGTTATGGACATATGGAACATCTAGGACACCTGGGACATTAGGGACATATGAGACATATAGGACATCTGGGACGTCTGGGACGTTAGGGACATATGGGACATGTGGGACGCCTGGGACGTTAAGAACATATGGGACATCTAGGACGTCTGGGACGTTAAGGACATATGGGACATTTAGGACGCCTGGGAGATTAGGGACATATGGGACATATGGGACATCTAGAACGTCTGGGACGTTAGGGACATATGGGACATCTAGGACGTCTGGGACGTCTGGGACGTTAAGAACATATGGGACATTTAGGACGCCTGAGACATTATGGACATATGGGACATATGGGACATCTGGGACACCTGGGAGATTAGGGACATATGGGACATATGGGACATCTGGGACGTCTGGGACGTTAAAGACATATGGGACATTTAGGACGCCTGGGACATTAGAGACATATGGGACATATGGGACATCTGGGACGTCTGGGACGTTAGGGACATATGGGACATCTGGGACGTCTGGGACGTTAAGGGCATATGGGACATCTAGGACATCTAGAACGTCTGGGACGTCTGGGACGTTAGAAAGATACGGGACAGCTGGGACGTCTGGGACGCCAGGGACATATGGGACATTTAGGACGTCTGGGACGTTAGGGACATATGAGACATTTAGGACATCTGGGACGTCTGGGACGTTAGGGACATATGGGACATCTGGGACGTCTGGGACGTTAAGGGCATATGGGACATCTAGGACCTCTGGGACGTCTGGGACGTTAAGGACATATGGAACATTTAGGACGGCTGGGACATTAGGGACATATGGGACATCTGGGACGCCTGGGACGTCTGGGACGTCTGGAACGTTAGGGACATATAGGACATCTAGGACGTCTGGGACGTTAGGGACATATGGGACATCTAGAACGTCTGGGACGTCTGGAACGTTAGGGACATACGGGACAGCTGGGACGTCTGGGACCTTAAGGACATATGGGACATTTAGTACGTCTGGCACGTTAGGGACATATGGAACATCTAGGACGCCTGGGACATTGTGAACATATGGGACATATGGGACATCTGGGACGTCTGGGACGTTAGGGACATATGGGACATATGGGACATACGGGACATCTGGGACGTCTGGGATGTTAGGGACATATGAGACATCTAAGACGTCTAGGACGTTAAGGACATATGAGACATCTAGGACGTCTGGGACGTCTGGGACGTTAAGGACATATGGGACATTTAGGATGCCTGGGACATAAGGGACATATGGGACATATGGGACATCTGGGACGCCTGGGACATTAGGGACATATGGGACATATGGGACATCTGGGACGTCTGGGACGTTAGGGACATATGGGACATCTGGGACGTCTGGACCGTTAAGGACATATGGGACATCTAGGACGTCTGGGACGTCTAGGACGTTAAGGACATATGGGACATTTAGGACGCCTGGGACATTAGGAACATATGGGACATATGGGACATCTGGGACGTCTGGGACGTTAAGGACATATGGGACATCTAGGACGTCTGGGAAGTCTGGGACGTTAAGGACATATGGGACATTTAGGACGCCTGGGACATTAGGGACATATGGGACATATGGGACATCTGAGACGTCTGGGACGTTAGGGACATATGGGACATCTGGGACGTCTAGGACGTTAAGGACATATGGGACGTCTAGGACGTCTGGGACGTTAGGGACATATGGGACATCTGGGGCGTCTGGGACGTTAGGGACATATGGGATATCTGAAACGTCTGGGACGTTAGGGACATATAGGACATCAAGGACCTCTGGGACGTTAGGGACATATGGGGCATCTGGGGCGTCTGAGATGTTAGGGACATATGGGACATCTGGAACGTCTGGAACGTTAGGGACATATGGGACATCTGGAACGTCTGGGACGTTAAGGTCATATGGAACATCTAGGACGTCTGGGACGTCTGGGACGTTAAGGACATATGGAACATTTAGGACGGTTGGGACATTAGGGACAGATGGGACATCTGGGACGCCTGGGACGTCTGGGACGTCTGGAACGTTAGGGACATATAGGACATCTAGGACGTCTAGGACGTTAGGGACATATGGGACATCTAGAACGTCTGGGACGTCTGGGACGTTAGGGACATACGGGACAGCTGGGACGTCTGGGACCTTAAGGACATATGGGACATTTAGTACGTCTGGGACGTTAGGGACATATGGAACATCTAGGACGCCTGGAACATTGTGAACATATGGGACATATGGGACATCTGGGACGTCTGGGACGTTAGGGACATATGAGACATCTAAGACGTCTAGGACGTTAAGGACATATGAGACATCTAGGACGTCTAGGACGTTAAGGACGTATGGGACTTCTAAGACGTCTGGGACGTTAAGGACATATGGGACATCTAGGACGTCTGGGAGGTTAAGGAAATATGGGACAACTAGGACGTCTGGGACGTTAAGAACATATGGGACATCTGGGACGTCTGGGACGTTAGGGACATATGGGACATCTGGGATGTCTGGGACGTTAGGGACATATGGGACATCTAGGACGTCTGGGACGTCTGAGACGTTAGGGACATACGGGACAGCTGGGACGTCTGGGACGTTAGGGACATATGGGACATTTAGGACGTCTGAGACATTTAGGACGTCTGAGACGTTAGGGACATATGGAACATCTAGGACGCCTGGGACATTAGGGACATATGGGACATATGGGACATCTAGGACGTCTGGGACATTAGGGACATATGGAACATCTGGGACGTCCGGGTCGTTAAGGATATATGGGACATCTAGGACGTTTGGGACGTCTGGGACGTTAAGGACATATGAGATATTTAGGACGCCTGGGACATTAAGGACATATGAGACATATGGGACATCTGGGTCGCCTCGGACATTAGGGACATATGGGACATCTGGGACGTCTGGGACGTTAGGGACAATAGGGACATCTGGGACGTCTGGGACGTTAAGGACATATGGGACATCTTGGACGTCTGGGACGTCTGGGACGTTAGGGACATACGGGACAGCTGGGACGTCTGGGACGTTAGGTACATATGGGACAGCTGGGACATCTGGGACATTAGGGACATATGGGACATTTAGGACGCCTGGGACGTTAGGGACATATCGGACATATGGGACATATGGGACGACTGGGACGTCTGGGACGTTAGGGACATATGGGACATCTGGGACGTCTGGGACGTTAAGGACATATGGGACATCTAGCACGTCTGGGACGTTAGGGACATATGGGACATTTGGGACGTCTGGGACGTTAGGGACATATGGGACATCTGGGACGTCTGGGACGTTAGGGACATATAAAACATCTAGGACGTCTGGGACGTCTGAGACGTTAGGGTCATACGGGACAGCTGGGACGTCTGGGACGTTAGGGACATATGGGACATTTAGGACGTCTGGGACGTTAGGGATATATGGAACATCAAGGACGCCTGGGACATTAGGGACATATGGGACATATAGGACATCTGGGACGTCTGGGACGTTAAGGATATATGGGACATCTAGGATGTATGGGACGTCTGGGACGTTAAGGACATATGGGACATTTAGGACGCCTGGGACATTAGGGACATATGGGACATATGGGACATCTGGGACATCTGGGACGCTTGGGACATTAAGGACATATGGGACATATGGGACATCTGGGACGTCTGGGACGTTAGGAACATATGGGACATCTGGGACGTCTAGGACGTTAAGGACATATGGAACATCTAGGACGTCTGGGACGTTAAGGACATATGGGACATCTGGGACGCCTGGGACATTAGGGGCATGTGAAACATATGGGACATCTGGGACGTCTGGGACGTTATAGACATATGGGTCATCTGGGACGTCTGGGACGTTAAGGACATATGGGACATTAGGGACATATGGAACATATGGGACATCTGGGACGCCTGGGACGTCTGGGACGTCTGGCACGTTAGGGACATATGGAACATCTAGGACGCCTGGGACATTGTGAACATATGGGACATATGGGACATCTGGGACGTCTGGGACGTTAGGGACATATGGGACATATGGGACATACGGGACATCTGGGACGTCTGGGATGTTAGGGACATATGAGACATCTAAGACGTCTAGGACGTTAAGGACATATGAGACATCTAGGACGTCTGGGACGTCTGGGACGTTAAGGACATATGGGACATTTAGGATGCCTGGGACATTAGGGACATATGGGACATATGGGACATCTGGGACGCCTGGGACATTAGGGACATATGGGACATATGGGACATCTGGGACGTCTGGGACGTTAGGGACATATGGGACATCTGGGACGTCTGGACCGTTAAGGACATATGGGACATCTAGGACGTCTGGGACGTCTAGGACGTTAAGGACATATGGGACATTTAGGACGCCTGGGACATTAGAAACATATGGGACATATGGGACATCTGGGACGTCTGGGACGTTAAGGACATATGGGACATCTAGGACGTCTGGGAAGTCTGGGACGTTAAGGACATATGGGACATTTAGGACGCCTGGGACATTAGGGACATATGGGACATATGGGACATCTGGGACGTCTGGGACGTTAGGGACATATGGGACATCTGGGACGTCTAGGACGTTAAGGACATATGGGACGTCTAGGACGTCTGGGACGTTAGGGACATATGGGACATCTGGGGCGTCTGGGACGTTAGGGACATATGGGATATCTGAAACGTCTGGGACGTTAGGGACATATAGGACATCAAGGACCTCTGGGACGTTAGGGACATATGGGGCATCTGGGGCGTCTGAGATGTTAGGGACATATGGGACATCTGGAACGTCTGGAACGTTAGGGACATATGGGACATCTGGAACGTCTGGGACGTTAAGGTCATATGGAACATCTAGGACGTCTGGGACGTCTGGGACGTTAAGGACATATGGAACATTTAGGACGGTTGGGACATTAGGGACAGATGGGACATCTGGGACGCCTGGGACGTCTGGGACGTCTGGAACGTTAGGGACATATAGGACATCTAGGACGTCTGGGACGTTAGGGACATATGGGACATCTAGAACGTCTGGGACGTCTGGGACGTTAGGGACATACGGGACAGCTGGGACGTCTGGGACCTTAAGGACATATGGGACATTTAGTACGTCTGGGACTTTAGGGACATATGGAACATCTAGGACGCCTGGAACATTGTGAACATATGGGACATATGGGACATCTGGGACGTCTGGGACGTTAGAGACATATGGGACATACGGGACATCTGGGACGTCTGGGACGTTAGGGACATATGAGACATCTAAGACGTCTAGGACGTTAAGGACATATGAGACATCTAGGACGTCTAGGACGTTAAGGACGTATGGGACTTCTAAGACGTCTGGGACGTTATGGACATATGGGACATCTAGGACGTCTGGGAGGTTAAGGAAATATGGGACAACTAGGACGTCTGGGACGTTAAGAACATATGGGACATCTGGGACGTCTGGGACGTTAGGGACATATGGGACATCTGGGATGTCTGGGACGTTAGGGACATATGGGACATCTAGGACGTCTGGGACGTCTGAGACGTTAGGGACATACGGGACAGCTGGGACGTCTGGGACGTTAGGGACATATGGGACATTTAGGACGTCTGAGACATTTAGGACGTCTGAGACGTTAGGGACATATGGAACATCTAGGACGCCTGGGACATTAGGGACATATGGGACATATGGGACATCTAGGACGTCTGGGACATTAGGGACATATGGAACATCTGGGACGTCCGGGTCGTTAAGGACATATGGGACATCTAGGACGTTTGGGACGTCTGGGACTTTAAGGACATATGAGACATTTAGGACGCCTGGGACATTAAGGACATATGAGACATATGGGACATCTGGGTCGCCTCGGACATTAGGGACATATGGGACATCTGGGACGTCTGGGACGTTAGGGACAATAGGGACATCTGGGACGTCTGGGACGTTAAGGACATATGGGACATCTTGGACGTCTGGGACGTCTGGGACGTTAGGGACATACGGGACAGCTGGGACGTCTGGGACGTTAGGTACATATGGGACATCTGGGACATTTGGGACGCCTGGGACATTTAGGACATATGGGATATATGAGAAATCTGAGACGTCTGGGACGTCTGGGACGTTAGGGACATATAGGACATTTAGGATGTCTGGGACGTTAGGGACATATGGGGCATCTAGGACGTTTGGGACGTCTGGGACGTTAGGGACATACGGGACAGCTGGGACATCTGGGACGTTAGGGACATATGGGACATTTAGGACGCCTGGGACGTTAGGGACATATCGGACATATGGGACATATGGGACGACTGGGACGTCTGGGACGTTAGGGACATATGGGACGTCTGGGACGTCTGGGACGTTAAGGACATATGGGACATCTAGCACGTCTGGGACGTTAGGGACATATGGGACATTTGGGACGTCTGGGACGTTAGGGACATATGGGACATCTGGGACGTCTGGGACGTTAGGGACATATAAAACATCTAGGACGTCTGGGACGTCTGAGACGTTAGGGTCATACGGGACAGCTGGGACGTCTGGGACGTTAGGGACATATGGGACATTTAGGACGTCTGGGACGTTAGGGATATATGGAACATCTAGGACGCCTGGGACATTAGGGACATATGGGACATATAGGACATCTGGGACGTCTGGGACGTTAAGGATATATGGGACATCTAGGACGTATGGGACGTCTGGGACGTTAAGGACATATGGGACATTTAGGACGCCTGGGACATTAGGGACATATGGGACATATGGGACATCTGGGACATCTGGGACGCTTGGGACATTAAGGACATATGGGACATATGGGACATCTGGGACGTCTGGGACGTTAAGGACATATGGGACATTTAGGACGCCTGGGACATTAGGCACATATGGGACATCTGGGACGCCCGGGACATTAGGGACACATCGGACATATGGGACATCTGGGACGTCTGGGACGTTACGGACATATGGGACATCTAGGACGTTTGGGACGTCTGGGACGTTAAGGACATATGGGACATTTTGGACGCCTGGGACATTAGGGACATATGGGACATATGGGACATCTGGGACGCCTGGGACATTTCGGACATGTGGGACATATGGGACATCTGGGACGTCTGGGACGTTAGGGACATATGGAACATCTAGGACGCCTGGGACATTTGGGACATATGGGACATATGGGACATCTGGGACGTCTGGGACGTTAGGGACATATGGGTCATCTGGGACGTCTGGGACGTTAAGGACATATGGGACATCTAGCAAGTCTGGGACGTCTGGGACGTTAGGGACATACGGGACAGCTGGGACGTCTGGGACGTTAGAGACATATGGAACATTTAGGACGTCTGGGACGTTAGGGACATATGGAACATCTAGGACGCCTGGGACATTTGGGACATATGGGACATATGAGACATATAGGACGTCTGGGACGTCTGGGACGTTAGGGACATATGGAACATCTAGGACGCCTGCGACATTAGGGACATATGGGACATGTGGGACGTCTGGGACGTTAAAGACATATGGGACTTCTAGGACGTATGGGACCTCTGGGACGTTAAGGACATATGGAACATTTAGGACGCCTGGGACATTAGGGACATATGGGACATATGGGACATCTGGGACGCCTGGGACATTAGGGACATATAGTACATATGGGACATCTGGGACATCTGGGACGTTAGGGACATAAGGGACATCTGGGACGTCTGGACCGTTAAGGACATATGGGACATCTAGGACGTCTGGGTCGTCTGGGACGTTAAGAACATATGGGACATTTAGGACGCCTGGGACATTAGGGACATATGGGACATATGGGACATCTGGAACGCCCGGGGCATTAGGGACACATGGGACATATGGGACATCTGGGACGTCTGGGACTCTAAGGACATATGGGACATCTAGGACGTCTGGGACGTCTGGGACGTTAAGGACATATGGAACATTTAGGACGCCTGGGACATTAGGGACATATGGGACATATGGGACATCTGGGACGCCTGGGATATTAGGGACATGTGGGACATATAGGTCATCTGGGACGTCTTGGACGTTAGGGACATATGGAACATCTAGGACGCCTGCGACATTAGGGACATATGGGACATGTGGGACGTCTGGGACGTTAAAGACATATGGGACATCTAGGACGTATGGGACCTCTGGGACGTTAAGGACATATGGAACATTTAGGACGCCTGGGACATTAGGGACATATGGGACATATGGGACATCTGGGACGCCTGGGACATTAGGGACATATAGGACATATGGGACATCTGGGACGTCTGGGACGTTAGGGACATAAGGGACATCTGGGACGTCTGGACCGTTAAGGACATATGGGACATCTAGGACGTCTGGGACGTCTGGGACGTTAAGGACATATGGGACATTTAGGACGCCTGGAACATTAGGGACATATGAGACATATGGGACATCTGGAACGCCCGGGGCATTAGGGACACATGGGATATATGGGACATCTGGGACGTCTGGGACTTTAAGGACATATGGGACATCTAGGACGTCTGAGACGTCTGGGACGTTAAGGACATATGGGACATTTAGGACGCCTGGGACATTAGGGACATATGGGACATATGGGACATCTGGGACGCCTGGGACATTAGGGACATGTGGGACATATGGAACATTTAGGACGTCTGGGACGTTAGGGACATATGGAACATCTAGGACGCCTGGGACATTTGGGACATATGGGACATATGGGACATCTGGGACGTCTGGGACGTTAGGGACATATGGGACATCTGGGACGTCTGGGACGTTAAGGACATATGTAACGTCTAGGACGTCTGAGACGTCTGGGACGTTAAGGACATATGGGACATTTAGGACGCCTGGGCATTAGGGATATATGGGACATATAGGACATCTGGGACGCCTGGGACGTCTGAAACGTCTAGGACGTTAGGGACATATTGGACATCTAGGACGTCTGGGATGTTGGGGTCATATGGGACATCTAGAACGTCTGGGACGTTAGGGACATACGGGACAGCTGGGAAGTCTGGGACGTTAGGGACATATGGAACACTTAGGACGTCTGGGTGGTTAGGGACATATGGAACATCTGGGACGTCTGGGACGTTAGGGACATATGGGACATCTAGGACGTCTGGGACGTTAAGGACATATGGGACATTTAGGACGCCTGGGACATTAGGGACATATGTGACATATGGGACATCTAAGACGTCTGGGACGTTAGGGACATATGGGACATCTGGGACGTCTGGGACGTTAGGGACATATGGGACATCTAGGACGTCTGGGACGTCTGGGACGTTAAGGACATATGGGACATTTAGGACGCCTGGGACATTAGGGACATATGTGACATATGGGACATCTGGGACGCCTGGGACATTAGGGACATATGGGACATATGGGACATGAGGGACGTCTGGGACGTTAGGGACATATGGGACATCTCTGGGACGTCTGGACCGTTAAGGACATATGGGACATCTAGGACGTCTAGGATGTCTGGGACGTTAAGGACATATGAAACATTTAGGACGCCTGGGACATTAGGAACATATGGGACATATGGGACATTTGGGACGTCTGGGACTTTAAGGACATATGGGACATCTAGCACTTCTGAGAAGTCTGGGACGTTAAGGACATATGGGACATTAAGGACGCGTGGGACATTAGGGACATATGGGACATATGGGACATCTGGGACGTCTGGGACGTTAGGGACATATTGACATCTGGGACGTCTAGGACGTTAAGGACATATGGGACGTCTAGGACGTCTGGGACGTTAGGGACATATGGGACATCTGGGGCGTCTGGGACGTTAGGGACATATGGGATATCTGAAACCTGTGGGACGTTAGGGACATATAGGACATCAAGGACCTCTGAGACGTTAGGGACATATGAAACATCTGGGGCGTCTGAGATGTTAGGGACATATGGGACATCTGGAACGTCTGGGACGTTAGGGACATATAGGACATCAAGGACCTCTGGGACGTTAGGGACATATGGGACATCTAGGACGTCTGGGACGTTTGGAACGTTAGGGACATGTGAGACATCTGGGACGTCTGGAACGTTAAGGACATATGGGACATCTAGAACGTCTAGGACGTTAGGGACATATGGGACATTTGGGACGTCTGGGACGTTAGGGACATATGGGACATCTGGGACGTCTGTGACGTTAGGGACATATAGGACATCAAGGACGTCTGGGACGTTAGGGACATATGGGACATCTAGGACGTCTGGGACGTTAGGGACGTTCGGGACATATGGGTCATCTGGGACATCTGGGACGTTAAGGACATACGGGACATCTAGGACGTCTGGGACGTCTGGGACGTCTGGGACGTCTGGGACGTCTGGGACGTTAAGGACATATGGGACATTTAGGACGCCTGGGACATTAGGGACATATGGGACATATTGGACATCTGAGACGTCTGGGAAATTAGGGACATATGGGACATCTAGGACGTCTGGGACGTTAAGGACATATAGGACATCTAGCACGTTTGGGATGTTAGGAACATATGGGACATTTAGGACGCCTGGGACGGTAGGGACATATGGAACATCTAGGACGTCTGGGACGTCTGGGACGTCTGGGACGTCTGGGACGTCTGGGACGTCTGGGACGTTAAGGACATATGGGACATTTAGGACGCCTGGGACATTAGGGACATATGGGACATATTGGACATCTGAGACGTCTGGGAAGTTAGGGACATATGGGACATCTAGGACGTCTGGGACGTTAAGGACATATAGGACATCTAGCACGTCTGGGATGTTAGGAACATATGGGACATTTAGGACGCCTGGGACGGTAGGGACATATGGAACATCTAGGACGTCTGGGACGTCTGGGACTTTTGGGACGTCTGGGACGTCTGGGACGTTAAGGACATATGGGACATTTAGGACGCCTGGGACATTAGGGACATATGGGACATATTGGACATCTGAGACGTCTGGGAAGTTAGGGACATATGGGACATATAGGACGTCTGGGACGTTAAGGACATATAGGACATCTAGCACGTCTGGGACGTTAGGAACATATGGGACATCTGGGACGTCTGAGACGTTAGGGACATATGGGACATCTGGGACGTCTGAGACGTTAGGAACATATGGGACATCTGGGACGTCTGAGACGTTAGGAACATATGGGACATCTGGGACGTCTGAGACGTTAGGAACATATGGGACATCTGGGACGTCTGAGACGTTAGGAACATATGGGACATCTGGGACGTCTGAGACGTTAGGGACATATAGGACATCTAGGACGTCTGGGACGTTAGGGACATATGGGAAATCTAGGACGTCTGAGACGTCTGAGACGTTAGGGTCATACGGGACAGCTGGGACGTCTGGGACGTTAGGGACATATGGTACATTTAGGACTTCTGTTAGGTTATGGACATATGGAACATCTAGGACACCTGGGACATTAGGGACATATGAGACATATAGGACATCTGGGACGTCTGGCACGTTAGGGACATATGGGACATGTGGGACGCCTGGGACGTTAAGAACATATGGGACATCTAGGACGTCTGGGACGTTAAGGACATATGGAACATTTAGGACGCCTGGGAGATTAGGGACATATGGGACATATGGGACATATAGAACGTCTGGGACGTTAGGGACATATGAGACATCTAGGACGTCTATGACGTCTGGGACGTTAAGAACATATGGGACATTTAGGACGCCTGAGACATTATGGACATATGGGACATATGGGACATCTGGGACACCTGGGAGATTAGGGACATATGGGACATATGGGACATCTGGGACGTCTGGGACGTTAAAGACATAAGGGACATTTAGGACGCCTGGGACATTAGAGACATATGGGACATATGGGACATCTGGGACGTCTGGGACGTTAGGGACATATGGGACATCTGGGACGTCTGGGACGTTAAGGGCATATGGGACATCTAGGACATCTAGAACGTCTGGGACGTCTGGGACGTTAGAAAGATACGGGACAGCTGGGACGTCTGGGACGCTAGGGACATATGGGACATTTAGGACGTCTGGGACGTTAGGGACATATGAGACATTTAGGACATCTGGGACGTCTGGGACGTTAGGGACATATGGGACATCTGGGACGTCTGGGACGTTAAGAGCATATGGGACATCTAGGACCTCTGGGACGTCTGGGACGTTAAGGACATATGGAACATTTAGGACGGCTGGGACATTAGGGACATATGGGACGTCTGGGACGCCTGGGACGTCTGGGACGTCTGGAACGTTAGGGACATATAGGACATCTAGGACGTCTGGGACGTTAGGGACATATGGGACATCTGGGACGTCTGGGACGTTAAGAGCATATGGGACATCTAGGACCTCTGGGACGTCTGGGATGTTAAGGACATATGGAACATTTAGGACGGCTGGGACATTAGGGACATATGGGACATATGGGACATCTGGGACGTCTGGGACGTTAGGGACATATGGGACATCTGGGACGTCTGGGACGTTAAGGACATATGTAACGTCTAGGACGTCTGAGACGTCTGGGACGTTAAGGACATATGGGACATTTAGGACGCCTGGGCATTAGGGATATATGGGACATATGGGACATCTGGGACGCCTGGGACGTCTGAAACGTCTAGGACGTTAGGGACATATTGGACATCTAGGACGTCTGGGATGTTGGGGTCATATGGGACATCTAGAACGTCTGGGACGTTAGGGACATACGGGACAGCTGGGAAGTCTGGGACGTTAGGGACATATGGAACACTTAGGACGTCTGGGTGGTTAGGGACATATGGAACATCTGGGACGTCTGGGACGTTAGGGACATATGGGACATCTAGGACGTCTGGGACGTTAAGGACATATGGGACATTTAGGACGCCTGGGACATTAGGGACATATGTGACATATGGGACATCTGGGACGTCTGGGACGTTAGGGACATATGGGACATCTGGGACGTCTGGGACGTTAGGGACATATGGGACATCTAGCACGTCTGGGACGTATGGGACGTTAAGGACATATGGGACATCTAGGACGCCTGGGACATTAGGGACATATGTGACATATGGGACATCTGGGACGCCTGGGACATTAGGGACATATGGGACATATGGGACATGAGGGACGTCTGGGACGTTAGGGACATATGGGACATCTGGGACGTCTGGACCGTTAAGGACATATGGGACATCTAGGACGTCTAGGATGTCTGGGACGTTAAGGACATATGAAACATTTAGGACGCCTGGGACATTAGGAACATATGGGACATATGGGACATTTGGGACGTCTGGGACGTTAAGGACATATGGGACATCTAGGACTTCTGAGAAGTCTGGGACGTTAAGGACATATGGGACATTAAGGACGCGTGGGACATTAGGGACATATGGGACATATGGGACATCTGGGACGTCTGGGACGTTAGGGACATATTGACATCTGGGACGTCTAGGACGTTAAGGACATATGGGACGTCTAGGACGTCTGGGACGTTAGGGACATATGGGACATCTGGGGCGTCTGGGACGTTAGGGACATATGGGATATCTGAAACGTGTGGGACGTTAGGGACATATAGGACATCAAGGACCTCTGAGACGTTAGGGACATATGAAACATCTGGGGCGTCTGAGATGTTAGGGACATATGGGACATCTGGAACGTCTGGGACGTTAGGGACATATAGGACATCAAGGACCTCTGGGACGTTAGGGACATATGGGACATCTAGGACGTCTGGGACGTTTGGAACGTTAGGGACATGTGAGACATCTGGGACGTCTGGAACGTTAAGGACATATGGGACATCTAGAACGTCTAGGACGTTAGGGACATATGGGACATTTGGGACGTCTGGGACGTTAGGGACATATGGGACATCTGGGACGTCTGTGACGTTAGGGACATATAGGACATCAAGGACGTCTGGGACGTTAGGGACATATGGGACATCTAGGACGTCTGGGACGTTAGGGACGTTCGGGACATATGGGTCATCTGGGACATCTGGGACGTTAAGGACATACGGGACATCTAGGACGTCTGGGACGTCTGGGACGTCTGGGACGTCTGGGACGTCTGGGACGTTAAGGACATATGGGACATTTAGGACGCCTGGGACATTAGGGACATATGGGACATATTGGACATCTGAGACGTCTGGGAAGTTAGGGACATATGGGACATCTAGGACGTCTGGGACGTTAAGGACATATAGGACATCTAGCACGTTTGGGATGTTAGGAACATATGGGACATTTAGGACGCCTGGGACGGTAGGGACATATGGAACATCTAGGACGTCTGGGACGTCTGGGACGTCTGGGACGTCTGGGACGTCTGGGACGTCTGGGACGTCTGGGACGTCTGGGACGTTAAGGACATATGGGACATTTAGGACGCCTGGGACATTAGGGACATATGGGACATATTGGACATCTGAGACGTCTGGGAAGTTAGGGACATATGGGACATCTAGGACGTCTGGGACGTTAAGGACATATAGGACATCTAGCACGTCTGGGATGTTAGGAACATATGGGACATTTAGGACGCCTGGGACGGTAGGGACATATGGAACATCTAGGACGTCTGGGACGTCTGGGACGTCTGGGACGTCTGGGACGTCTGGGACGTTAAGGACATATGGGACATTTAGGACGCCTGGGACATTAGGGACATATGGGACATATTGGACATCTGAGACGTCTGGGAAGTTAGGGACATATGGGACATATAGGACGTCTGGGACGTTAAGGACATATAGGACATCTAGCACGTCTGGGACGTTAGGAACATATGGGACATCTGGGACGTCTGAGACGCTAGGGACATATGGGACATCTGGGACGTCTGGGACGTTAGGGACATATAGGACATCTAGGACGTCTGGGACGTTAGGGACATATGGGAAATCTAGGACGTCTGAGACTTCTGAGACGTTAGGGTCATACGGGACAGCTGGGACGTCTGGGACGTTAGGGACATATGGGACATTTAGGACTTCTGTAAGGTTATGGACATATGGAACGTCTAGGACACCTGGGACATTAGGGACATATGAGACATATAGGACATCTGGGACGTCTGGCACGTTAGGGACATATGGGACATGTGGGACGCCTGGGACGTTAAGAACATATGGGACATCTAGGACGTCTGGGACGTTAAGGACATATGGAACATTTAGGACGCCTGGGAGATTAGGGACATATGGGACATATGGGACATATAGAACGTCTGGGACGTTAGGGACATATGAGACATCTAGGACGTCTATGACGTCTGGGACGTTAAGAACATATGGGACATTTAGGACGCCTGAGACATTATGGACATATGGGACATATGGGACATCTGGGACACCTGGGAGATTAGGGACATATGGGACATATGGGACATCTGGGACGTCTGGGACGTTAAAGACATATGGGACATTTAGGACGCCTGGGACATTAGAGACATATGGGACATATGGGACATCTGGGACGTCTGGGACGTTAGGGACATATGGGACATCTGGGACGTCTGGGACGTTAAGGGCATATGGGACATCTAGGACATCTAGAACGTCTGGGACGTCTGGGACGTTAGAAAGATACGGGACAGCTGGGACGTCTGGGACGCTAGGGACATATGGGACATTTAGGACGTCTGGGACGTTAGGGACATATGAGACATTTAGGACATCTGGGACGTCTGGGACGTTAGGGACATATGGGACATCTGGGACGTCTGGGACGTTAAGAGCATATGGGACATCTAGGACCTCTGGGACGTCTGGGACGTTAAGGACATATGGAACATTTAGGACGGCTGGGACATTAGGGACATATGGGACATCTGGGACGCCTGGGACGTCTGGGACGTCTGGAACGTTAGGGACATATAGGACATCTAGGACGTCTGGGACGTTAGGGACATATGGGACATCTGGGACGTCTGGGACGTTAAGGGCATATGGGACATCTAGGACCTCTGGGACGTCTGGGACGTTAAGGACATATGGAACATTTAGGACGGCTGGGACATTAGGGACATATGGGACATCTGGGACGCCCGGGACGTCTGGGACGTCTGGGACGTTAGGGACATATAGGACATCTAGAACGTCTGGGACGTCTGGAACGTTAGGGACATACGGGACAGCTGGGACGTCTGGGACCTGAAGGACATATGGGACATTTAGTACGTCTGGCACGTTAGGGACATATGGAACATCTAGGACGCCTGGGACATTGTGAACATATGGGACATATGGGACATCTGGGACGTCTGGGACGTTAGGGACATATGGGACATACGGGACATCTGGGACGTCTGGGACGTTAGGGACATATGAGACATCTAAGACGTCTAGGACGTTAAGGACATATGAGACATCTAGGACGTCTAGGACGTTAAGGACGTATGGGACTTCTAAGACGTCTGGGACGTTAAAGACATATGGGACATCTAGGACGTCTGGGAGGTTAAGGAAATATGAGACAACTAGGACGTCTGGGAAACTAAGAACATATGGGACATCTGGGACGTCTGGAACGTTAGGGACATATGGGACATCTGGGATGTCTGGGACGTTAGAGACATATGGGACATCTAGGACGTCTGGGACGTCTGAGACGTTAGGGACATACGGGACAGCTGGGACGTCTGGGACGTTAGGGACATATGGGACATTTAGGACGTCTGAGACGTTAGGGACATATGGAACATATGGGACATCTGGAACGTCTGGGACGTTAGGGACATATGGGACATCTGGGACGTCTGGGACGTTAAGGGCATATGGGACATCTAAGACATCTAGAACGTCTGGGACGTCTGGGACGTTAGAAAGATACGGGACAGCTGGGACGTTTGGGACGCTAGGGACATATGGGACATTTAGGACGTCTGGGACGTTAGGGACATATGAGACATTTAGGACATCTGGGACGTCTGGCACGTTAGGGACATATGGGACATCTGGGACGTCTGGGACGTTAAGGGCATATGGGACATCTAGGACCTCTGGGACGTCTGGGACGTTAAGGACATATGGAACATTTAGGACGGCTGGGACATTAGGGACATATGGGACATCTGGGACGCCTGGGACGTCTGGGACGTCTGGAACGTTAGGGACATATAGGACATCTAGGACGTCTGGGACGTCTGGGACGTTAGGGACATATGGGACATACGGGACATCTGGGACGTCTGGGACGTTAGGGACATATGAGACATCTAAGACGTCTAGGACGTTAAGGACATATGAGACATCTAGGACGTCTAGGACGTTAAGGACGTATGGGACTTCTAAGACGTCTGGGACGTTAAAGACATATGGGACATCTAGGACGTCTGGGAGGTTAAGGAAATATGAGACAACTAGGACGTCTGGGAAATTAAGAACATATGGGACATCTGGGACGTCTGGGACGTTAGGGACATATGGGACATCTGGGATGTCTGGGACGTTAGAGACATATGGGACATCTAGGACGTCTGGGACGTCTGAGACGTTAGGGACATACGGGACAGCTGGGACGTCTGGGACGTTAGGGACATATGGGACATTTAGGACGTCTGAGACGTTAGGGACATATGGAACATATAGGACGCCTGGGACATTAGGGACATATGGGACATATGGGACATCTGGGACGTCTGGGACGTTAGGGACATATGGAACATCTGGGACGTCTGGGTCGTTAAGGACATATGGGACATCTAGGACGTCTGGGACGTGTGGGACGTTAAGGACATATGAGACATTTAGGACGCCTGGGACATTAAGGACATATGAGACATATGGGACATCTGGGACGCCTCGGACATTAGGGACATATGGGACAACTGGGACGTCTGGGACGTTAGGGACAATAGGGACATGTGGGACGTCTGGGACGTTAAGGACATATGGGACATCTTGGACGTCTGGGACGTTAGGGACATACGGGACAGCTGGGACGTCTGGGACGTTAGGTACATATGGGACATCTGGGACATCTGGGACGCCTGGGACATTTAGGACATATGGGATATATGAGAAATCTGAGACGTCTGGGACGTCTGGGACGTTAGGGACATATAGGACATTTAGGATGTCTGGGACGTTATTGACATATGGGGCATCTAGGACGTTTGGGACGTCTGGGACGTTAGGGACATACGGGACAGCTGGGACATCTGGGACGTTAGGGACATATGGGACATTTAGGACGCCTGGGACATTAGGGACATATCGGACATATGGGACATATGGGACATCTGGGACGTCTGGGACGTTAGGGACATATGGGACATCTGGGAAGTCTGGGACGTTAAGGACATATAAGACATCTAGCACGTCTGGGACGTTAGGGACATATGGGACATCTGGGACGTCTGGGGCGTTAGGGACATATGGGACATCTGGGACGTCTGGGACGTTAGGGACATATAAAACATCTAGGACGTCTGGGACGTTTGAGACGTTAGGGTCATACGGGACAGCTGGGACGTCTGGGACGTTAGGGACATATGGGACATTTAGGACGTTTGGGACGTTAGGGACATATGGAACATCTAGAACGCCTGGGACATTAGAGACATATGGGACATATAGGACATCTGGGACGTCTGGGACGTTAAGGACATATGGGGCATCTAGGACGTATGGGACGTCTGGGACGTTAAGGACATATGGGACATTTAGGACGCCTGGGACATTAGGGACATATGGGACATATGGGACATCTGGGACATCTGGGACGCTTGGGACATTAGGGACATATGGGACATATGGGACATCTGGGACGTCTGGGACGTTAAGGACATATGGGACATTTAGGACGCTTGGGACATTAGGCACATATGGGACATCTGGGACGCCCGGGACATTAGGGACACATTGGACATATGGGACATCTGGGACGTCTGGGACGTTACGGACATATGGGACATCTAGGACGTCTGGGACGTCTGGGACGTTAAGGACATATGGGACATTTAGGACGCCTGGGACATTAGGGACACATGGGACATATGGGACATCTGGGACGCCTGGGACATTTCGGACGTGTGGGACATATGGGACATCTGGAACGTCTGGGACGTTAGGGACATATGGGTCATCTGGGACGTCTGGGACGTTAAGGACATATGGGACATCTAGGACGTCTGGGACGTTAAGGACATATGGGAAATTTAGGACACCTGGGACATTAGGGACATATGGGACATATGGGACATCTGGGACGCCTGGGACATTAGTGGCATGTGAAACATATGGGACATCTAGGACGTCTGGGACGTTAGGGACATACGGGACAGCTGGGACGTCTGGGACGTTAGGGACATATGGAACACTTAGGACGTCTGGGACATTAGGGACATATGGATCATCTAGGACGCCTGGGACATTTGGGACATATGGGACATATGGGACATCTGGGACGTCTGGGACGTTAGGGACATATGGGACATCTGGGACGTCTAGGACGTTAAGGACATATGGAACATCTAGGACGTCTGGGACGTCTGGGACGCTAAGGACATATGGGACACTTAGGACGCCTGGGAAATTAGGAACATATGGGACACATGGGACATCTAAGACGTCTGGGACGTTAAGGACATATGGGACATCTAGGACGTTTGGGACGTTAAGGACATATGGGACAACTAGGACGTCTGGGACGTTAGGGACATATGGGACATCTGGGATGTCTGGGACGTTAGGGACATATGGGACATCTAGGTCGTCTGGGACGTCTGAGACGTTAGGGACATACGGGACATCTGGGACGTCTGAGACGTTAGGGACGTATGGGACATCTAGGACGTCTGGGACGTCTGAGACGTTAGGGACATACGGGACAGCTGAAACGTCTGGGACGTTAGGGGCATATGGGACATCTAGGACATCTGAGACGTTAGGGACATATGGAACATCTAGGACGCCTGGGACATTAGGGACATATGGGACATATGGGACATATGGGACATATGGGACATCTGAAACGTCTGGGACGTTAAGGACTTATGGGACATCTGGAACGTGTGGGACGTTAAGGACATACGGGACATCTAGGACGTCTGCGAAGCCTGGGACGTTAAGGACGTATGGGACATTTAGGACGCCTGGGACATTAGGGACATATGGGACATATGGGACATCTGGGACGCTTCGGACATTAGGGACATATGGGACATATGGGACATCTGGGACGTTAAGGACATATGGGACATCTAGGACGTCTGGGACATCTGGGACGTTAAGGACATATGGAACATTTAGGACGCCTGGGACATTAAAGACACATGGGACATATGGGACATCTGGGACGTTTGGGACGTTAAGGACATATAGGACATTTAGGACGCCTGGGACATTAGGGACATATGGGACATCTGAAACGTCTGGGACGTTAAGGACATATGGGACATCTAGGACGTCTGGGACATCTGGGACGTTAAGGACATATGGAACATTTAGGACGCCTGGGACATTAAAGACACATGGGACATATGGGACATCTGGGACGTTTGGGACGTTAAGGACATATGGGACATTTAGGACGCCTGGGACATTAGGGACATATGGGACATATGGGACATCTGGGACGCCTGGGACATTAGGAACATATGGGACATATGGGACATCTGGGAAGTCTGGGACGTTAGGGACAATAGGGACATATGGGACGTCTGGGACGTTAATGACATATGGGACATCTAGGACGTCTGGGACGTCTGGGACGTTAGGGACATACGGGACAGCTGAGACGTCTGGGACGTTAGGGACATATGGGACATATGGGACATCTGGGACGTCTGGGACGTTAGAGACATATGGGACATTTAGGACGTCTGGGACGTTAAGGACATATGGGACGTCTAGGACGTCTGGGACGTCTGGGACGTTAAGGACATATGGGACATTTAGGAAGCCTGGAACATTAGGGACATATCGGACATATGGGTCATCTGGGACGCCTGGGACATTAAGGACATATGGAATATATGGGAAATCTGAGACGTCTGGGACGTCTGGGACGCTAGGGACATATAGGACATTTAGGGTGTCTGGGACGTTAGGGACGTATGGGGCATCTAAGACGTCTGGGACGTCTGGGACGCTAGGGGCATACGGGACAGCTGGGACGTCTGGGACGTTAGGGACATATGGGACATTTAGGACGCCTGGGACATTAGGGACATATGGGACATATGGGACATCTGGGACGTCTGGGACGTTAAGGACATATGGGACGTCTAGGACGTCTGGGACGTTAGGGTCATATAGGACATCCAGCACGTCTGGGACGTTAGAGACATATGGGACATCTGAAACGTCTGGGACGTTAGGGACGCATGGGACATCTGGGACGTGTGGGGCGTCAGGAACATATGGGATATTTAGGACGTCTGGGACGTATGGGACATCTGGGACGTCTGGGACGTTAGGGACATATAGGACATCTAGGACGTCTGGGACGTTAGGGACATATGGGACATATGGGACATCTGGGGCGTCTGGGGCGTTAGGAACATATGGGACATCTAGGACGTCTGGGATGTTAGGGATATATGGGACATCTAGGACGTCTGGGACGTCTGGCACGTTAGAGACATATGGGATATCTAGGACGTCTGGGACGTTTGGACATCTGGGACGTCTGAGACGTCAGGGACATATAGGACCTCTAGGACGTCTAGGACGTTAGGGACATATGGGACATCTAGGACGTCTAAGACGTCTGAGACGTTATAGACATATGGGACATCTGGGACGTTTGGGACGTTGCGGCATATGGGACATCTAGGACGTCTGGGACGTTAGGAACATATGGGACATCTACAACGTCTGGGACGTATGGGACATCTGGGACATCAAGCACGTTAGGGACATATGGGACATCTGGGACGTTTTTGACGAGTGAGACATATGGGACATCTAGGACGTCTGGGACGTTAGAGACATATGGGGCATCCAGGACGTCTGGGACGTTAGGGACATATAGGACATATGGGACGTCGGGGACGTTTGGGACATAAGGGACATCCGGGACGTCTGAGACGTTAGGGACACATAGGACGTCTAAGACGTCTGGGACGATAGGGATATATGGGACATCTAGGACGTCTGGGACGTCTTGGACGTTAGGGACATATGGGACATCTAGGACGTCTGGGACGTTTGGACATCTGGGACGTCTGGGACGTCAGGGACATATAGGACCTCTAGGACGTCTGGGACGATAGGAACATATGGGACATCTGGGACGTTTGGGACGTTGGGGTCTATGGGACATCTAGGACATCTGGGACGTTAGGGACATATGGGACATCTAGGACGTCTGGGACGCATGGGACGTCTGGGGCGTCTGGGACGCCTGGGACGTCTAGGACGTTTGGTCTGTCTGGGACATCTGGGACGTCGGGGACGTCTGGGACGTCTGAGATGACTGGGACATCTGGGACGTCTGTGGCGACTGGGGCATCTGGGACGTCTGGGAAGTCTGGGCCGTCTGGGACATCTGAGACGTCTGGGACGTTTGAGACATCTAGGACTTCTAGGACGTCTGAGATGACTGGGACATCTGGGACGTCTGGGACGTCTGGTCCGTCTGAGACATCTAAGACGTCGGGGACGTCTGGGCCGTCTGAGATGACTGGGACATCTGGGACGCCTGTGACGACTGGGGCATCTGGGACGTCTGGGACGTCTGAACCATCTGGGACATCTGAGACGTCTGCTACGTCTGGGATGTCGGGAACGTCTGAGACGTCGCTGACGTCTGGGACGTCTGGGCCGTCTGGGACATCTGAGACCTCTGGGACGTCTGGGCCGTCGGGAACGTCTGAGACGTCGGAGACGTCAGAGACGCCTGGAACGTCTGGAACATCTGGGACGTCTAGGATGTCTGAGACGTCTGGGACGTCTGTTACATCTGGGACGTCTGGGACATCGAGGACTTTTGGGGCGTCTGGGACGTTTAGGACATGTGAGACGTCTGGGATATTGGGGACGTCTGGTGCATTTGGGACTTCTGGGGCGTCTGGAACGTTTGAACCGGGACGTCTGGGACGTCTGGGACGTCGGGCACATTTGGGACATTTGGGACATCTGGACGAATTGGACGTTTGGGACATCTGGGACATCTGGAACGTCTTAAACGTCTGCGACATCAGCGACATCTGGGACATCTGGTACGTCTAGGACGTCTGGGACGTCAAAGACATCTGGGACATCTGGGACGTCTGGGACGTCTTGGATATCTGGGACGTCTGGGGCATCGGGGACGTTTGGGGCGTCTGGGACGTTTAGGACATCTAAGACGTCTGGAATATTGGAGACGTCTGGGGCAGCTTGCACGTCTGGGGCGTCTAAGACCACTGGGCTGGGACGTCTGGGACGTCTGGGAAGCTAAGGACATATGGGACACTTAGGACGCCTGGGAAATTAGGAACATGTGGGACACATGGGACATCTAAGACGTCTGGGACGTTAAGGACATATGGGACATCTAGGACGTTTGGGACGTAAAGGACATATGGGACAACTAGGACGTATGTGACGTTAGGGACATATGGGACATCTGGGACGTCTGGGACGTTAGGGACATATGGGACATCTGGGATGTCTGGGACGTTATTGACATATGGGACATCTAGGTCGTCTGGGACGTCTGAGACTTTAGGGACATACGGGACATCTGGGACGTCTGGGACGTTAGGGACGTATGGGACATCTAGGACGTCTGGGACGTCTGAGACGTTAGGGACATACGGGACAGCTGGAACGTCTGGGACGTTAGGGACATATGGGACATCTAGGACGTCTGAGACGTTAGGGACATATGGAACATTTAGGACGCCTGGGACATTAGGGACATATGGGACATATGGGACATATGGGACATCTGGGACGTCTGGGACGTTAAGGACATATGGGACATCTGGAACGTGTGGGACGTTAAGGACGTACGGGACATCTAGGACGTCTGCGACGCCTGGGACGTTAAGGACGTATGGGACATTTAAGACGCCTGGGACATTAGGGACATATGGGACATATGGGACATCCGGGACGGTTCGGACATTAGGGACATATGGGACATATGGGACATCTGGGACGTCTGGGACGTTAGGGACATATGGGACATTTAGGACGCCTGGGACATTAAAGACACATGGGACATATGGGACATCTGGGACGTTTGGGACGTTAAGGACATATGGGACATTTAGGACGCCTGGACATTAGAGACATATGGGACATCTAGGACGTCTGGGACATCTGGGACGTTTGGGACGCTAAGGACATATGGGACATTTAGGACGCCTGGACATTAGAGACATATGGGACATATGGGACATCTGGGACGCCTGGGACATTAGGAACATATGGGACATATGGGACATCTGGGACGTCTGGGACGTTAGGGACAATAGGGACATATGGGACGTCTGGGACGTTAATGACATATGGGACATCTAGGACGTCTGGGACGTCTGGGACGTTAGGGACATACGGGACAGCTGAGACGTCTGGGATGTTAGGGACATATGGGACATATGGGACATCTGGGACGTCTGGGACGTTAGAGACATATGGAACATCTAGGACGCCTGGGACATTGTGAACATATGGGACATATGGGACATCTGGGACGTCTGGGACGTTAGGGACATATGGGACATACGGGACATCTGGGACGTCTGGGACGTTAGGGACATATGAGACATCTAAGACGTCTAGGACGTTAAGGACATACGAGACATCTAGGACGTCTAGGACGTTAAGGACGTATGGGACTTCTAAGACGTCTGGGACGTTAAAGACATATGGGACATCTAGGACGTCTGGGAGGTTAAGGAAATATGGGACAACTAGGACGTCTGGGACATTAGGGACATATGGGACATATGGGACATATGGGACATATGGGACATCTGGGACGTCTGGGACGTTAAGGACATATGGGACATCTGGAACGTGTGGGACGTTAAGGACGTACGGGACATCTAGGACGTCTGCGACGCCTGGGACGTTAAGGACGTATGGGACATTTAAGACGCCTGGGACATTAGGGACATATGGGACATATGGGACATCTGGGACGGTTCGGACATTAGGGACATATGGGACATATGGGACATCTGGGACCTCTGGGACGTTAGGGACATATGGGACATTTAGGACGCCTGGGACATTAAAGACACATGGGACATATGGGACATCTGGGACGTTTGGGACGTTAAGGACATATGGGACATTTAGGACGCCTGGACATTAGAGACATATGGGACATCTAGGACGTCTGGGACATCTGGGACGTCTGGGACGTTAGGGACATATGGGACATTTAGGACGCCTGGGACATTAAAGACACATGGGACATATGGGACATCTGGGACGTTTGGGACGTTAAGGACATATGACACATTTAGGACGCCTGGGACATTAAAGACACATGGGACATATAGGACGTCTGGGACGTCTGGGACGTTAGGGACATATGGGACATTTAGGACGCCTGGGACATTAAAGACACATGGGACATATGGGACGTCTGGGACGTTAATGACATATGGGACATCTAGGACGTCTGGGACGTCTGGGACGTTAGGGACATACGGGACAGCTGAGACGTCTGGGATGTTAGGGACATATGGGACATATGGGACATCTGGGACGTCTGGGACGTTAGAGACATATGGAACATCTAGGACGCCTGGGACATTGTGAACATATGGGACATATGGGACATCTGGGACGTCTGGGACGTTAGGGACATATGGGACATACGGGACATCTGGGACGTCTGGGACGTTAGGGACATATGAGACATCTAAGACGTCTAGGACGTTAAGGACATATGAGACATCTAGGACGTCTAGGACGTTAAGGACGTATGGGACTTCTAAGACGTCTGGGACGTTAAAGACATATGGGACATCTAGGACGTCTGGGAGGTTAAGGAAATATGGGACAACTAGGACGTCTGGGAAATTAAGAACATATGGGACATCTGGGACGTCTGGGACGTTAGGGACATATGGGACATCTGGGATGTCTGGGACGTTAGAGACATATGGGACATCGAGGACGTCTGGGACGTCTGAGACGTTAGGGACATACGGGACAGCTGGGACGTCTGGGACGTTAGGGACGTATGGGACATTTAGGACGTCTGAGACGTTAGGGACATATGGAACATATAGGACGCCTGGGACATTAGGGACATATGGGACATTTGGGACGTCTGGGACGTTAGGGACATATGGAACATCTGGGACGTCTGGGTCGTTAAGGACATATGGGACATCTAGGACGTCTGGGACGTCTGGGACGTTAAGGACATATGAGACATTTAGAACGCCTGGGACATTAAGGACATATGAGACATATGGGACATCTGGGACGCCTCGGACATTAGGGACATATGGGACAACTGGGACGTCTGGGACTTTAGGGACAATAGGGACATCTGGGACGTCTGGGACGTTAAGGACATATGGGACATCTTGGACGTCTGGGACGTCTTTGACGTTAGGGACATACGGGACAGCTGGGACGTCTGGGACGGTAGGAACATATGGGACATCTGGGACATCTGGGACGCCTGGGACATTTAGGACATATGGGATATATGAGAAATCTGAGACGTCTGGGACGTCTGGGACGTTAGGGACATATAGGACAATCAGGATGTCTGGGACGTTAGGGACATATGGGGCATCTAGGACGTTTGGGACGTCTGGGACGTTAGGGACATACGGGACAGCTGGGACATCTGGGACGTTAGGGACATATGGGAC